>JAOYRR010000511.1:0-183640 GCA_038994665.1 Podotricha telesiphe | reverse complement strand
AAAAAATTAAAAAAAAAACCTTACGTTAAGACTTCATGAATCTAACATTATATAATATAGCCTGTAAATTATGTGTAAAAGTTGATTGATATATTTAAAAAAACAATTAGCTTTATAACTTTATTCAACTTTTAGTCATAAGAAGTCTAACAGCAATTGGAACATGTTAATTGAGACCACGAACAGCATTTAGTCAGACAGTCAGTCAGTCAGAACGTACATACGTTATCTATGCTCGATAAATAAACATGCTCGAGCACGAAACTCGTTACAAATATTTTTAAATATCACGCTCCTTCCCGCGTCACAGGTTAGTCAGAGATCACCTAGTCCAGACACTCTCCACTTAACGCCTGGATTCGAATCGACATTAAGTTGTAAGTGGCTTTTTCTTACCAGGACGAAGAAATGAAAATAATTTATAGTACGACAGTATAGGTCGCATGTAAGTTATGGGTTCAAACGTACATACAATTTCTTTGATATAGCATGACTAAGAGGGAATTTTGCGATACAACAAACAAAATAGCTTAAAGATATAATGTTACAAATAAAGAGATGAATCACTACGTGTTTAGAATTCTTATTGTTATACATTGAACTAGTATTCAAATAAAATGTTATATAACTATTTTAAATTGACATTCACAATATTTGCCGTAAAAGTAGCGCAAGGTAAGTAAAACCTGTACGTCTGCATCTCGAGTGGAAAATTGGACTGG
This sequence comes from Podotricha telesiphe, assembly GCA_038994665.1. NCBI lineage: Eukaryota > Metazoa > Arthropoda > Insecta > Lepidoptera > Nymphalidae > Podotricha > Podotricha telesiphe. The sequence continues at coordinate 182,918 of JAOYRR010000511.1, read as the reverse complement.
TTGTAGCTTCCACAAAGAAAAAAATAAATATGTAATTGTGCACATAATGTTGTATAAGTATTTTTTGATTAAGATAAATCAAGTCAAATATAAGATATTGAAATCATTAGCTAGCCATAAAACTAACATGTTATAGTTCAATAATTTTAAATTAATAATGTTCCACCTTCTTATGTTTGTAATAACTAAATATATTTATTTGGTAAAAGCCTTATTTTTTCCATCAATATGATTATTAATTAAAAACAACATTATACAATCGTAGACATCCCATTTAATGCTATTGACAAAGACTGTGAAGTATTTAAATTAGCCTAAATTCTTGTGAGTTATGGTTTAAATCGAGAAGAGTATAGTCAAAAATATAGTTATTTCATCGGCCTAAATTACTATAGTACAATAATAATAGCAAATCAAAAATAATACATATATTGACATTTTCAATAAATATCGAACCAATCGCATTCATTGAACAATGTTTAAAATTAAGGTCATCTATTTCATTTTAAGCTTCTTTCGAATGTTCAGTTTTATTGTAGAGCATAGAAATTGCAATTCTGTACATATCTAGAATAAGTGAGTCCACTTCAATACGTCTCGCATCTCAGTGGAGCGTACGTGCAATTTTTTCCGGATCGAGCCGGCTTGAACCGCCTCGAACCGGTTCCAACTGGATACCGCTGGTAGTTTCGAGTTAATGGTGTGTTTAAAGAATCGGGATTTATACATCCATAGAGCTATGGAATATTAGAAGGTATTGCTGGTGAAATTACTTATTATATAGGTTTATGTTTAAAAATCTCTTTAAAATATTAAATATTTAGAAAATAATAATGCTAATGCAGGAAATTATAAAATTTTATATTTAATTTTATTTAACACTAAATGTATAATAAGTTCTTTGATTTTCGCGATTATTACATATTTTGAAATGAAACTATTTTAAACGGATTAATCGCGTATAATTATAATAATTATTAACTAAATATATGTTTTAATAAAATCTATATCATCTAAAATGTGGATTTTAATTCTTTTAAAATTCTATATTGTATAAACTTTCAAAATGATTTTAGTACACAACAAAACATAAATTCCATAAGCCACAAGCACCGTAAGAAAAAATACTATTATTAAGAGAAAAAAGTGTAATAATTTTAACATAATATGTGAAGTTGGGGCTAACAAGGGCACAATTGTACTGTTAAGGGTAACGACGGCGGGGCGCAGGTGTGTGTTACGGGAAAAATCATGAGTAAATCTCTACCGAGGGATCGCTGTACATTATATTTAATGAGATTTTATATTTCATAATTGGTTATATTGTGTACTGATGAAGTATTATATTATGTAGGTGCTGATTTAAAGCAATGAATGTACATTAATACACCAGTTTTTTGTAATAATGTGAATGTTTTGGAGCGTGGCGGATATTATAATATGTAGTGTGGGTTCAAATTCCACTTGGAGGTGGTTCATATTTGTATCATTAGGGCGTTACCAAAATGTGATAGGTATATTTAATAGGATTAAAGTGAATAATGGAGTGACTTACTAAATATAATTTTTTCCGTATAATGACTACCTGTCAAATGGTGGCCTGATGGTAGGTGGCAGGTGCAGGTAGGATAGTAGGGTATTTTCGCCCATGGACATCTACAACAACAGAGGAGTTGTGTAAATCCCCAAATCGTAGCGCTCAGGGAAAACCTCAGGAGGAAGGACATTCCACAGTTTGCATGTCCCTGGGAAAAATTATCTTTAGACACGCACGTAAGGTACGTAGCGAGAGATGTAATGGTAACAAGAAAAAGGTGAGTCAACCACAAGTTGTAGTTGTCTCCGTTCTTCCACCACAGCTCAAGAGATATAAGCCCGGTCAGTTTAAAAGGCAACACCAGTGCTGTCATCTGCATAGCAATGAATGCTGCGGGAATGCAACATGTCATTGATATGCAGAATGCACAGTATGGAAGATAGCACTAAACCTGGGGGGTACTCTAGCAGTAATGGATTTAATATCTGAGAAAATACCGTTGACAATGCCCTTAATGCTCCGTCCATCAAGGAAACTGATTACCTAATAGCATAATCTCTCAATAACCCCGTAAGATTTTACATTCGGCAACAGAATTGCCTGCCCAGTGGTGAATTAGTTATACTAGAAGGTCACCAGCACTACGGCCATGACATACGATAATAAGCTGGTTTTCCTTAAGGTAACCAAGGTGTTAATAACGTGCTCAATCACCTTCGATAGTAAGGATGTAATCGCAATTGGATGGATCCGAGCCGTCATCTTTCTTGGGGATAGAGTGAATCTTAGCTACTTTCCTCGAAGATGGGATTATTCCGGTGGTACAGGAAAGTGAGAATAAGCGCGTTAACTCCGGAGTTAACTCATGAACGCATGTTTTAACCGCAATAGCAGGTATACCATCAAAACCACTGGACTGGCAAGCTCAATAAGTTTCCTGCTTTGAATTGGTAGCTCTTATGCAGGACCTATCGTACCAGGGTTGCGAACTGCCTCCGATACGAATTACTTTATAGGAAACTAGGTAATTAATGAGAACTAAACATGATAAAGGTTATACAAATAGAATGCAAGGAATGCAAATACGTACACATAGATCATATTTTCGTATATATGTATATTTTTATTTGTGGATATTTACGATATTGCTCGAGATTCGAGACATCAAGCAAGATAGCAGGTGTGCGTTACGAGGCAAATCATATCACATCACACGTCGTCTTTCTGAGTTACTATCTGCATGTAAATCCATTTTTAGTATTATATAAGTTTGTTTCTCGCTAAGATACCTGTATATTGGAATCTGTCAAACAGCTTTAACGCGTGCAAATACTAATGCATATTTGATACTTTTTAGTGTGAATACTTTTTAATGTTTTGGATTGTGACATATTTGGAAAATAAACGTTTATTAGCTATACAATTCTTAGATCCAGTCAGGATAAAAAACGGTATTAATTCACGCTAAGTACGATGTCTTTAAAGCAATTTCAAATTAAGTACGAAGTGACACATTCGAAAATCTCTCTACAGAGATGCTAACAATAATTTGTAATAAGCGTATAAGAATTTCGACATAGCCGGGTGTAAAACGCATGGATTAGCGGTCAGAGCGCTTGGGCGGTTCCCAAGAGGCGCGGTTACGAACACCGCTGAGTTCAAATATTTATACAATTTCTAAAAATGTTTTTCATCTACTAAGTGGCACGCACATGCCTAAGATATTTTACATACTCTAAGGACAGTAGGAGTACTATCAATAATTGAGTAACAAATGGCAATACAAAATCAAATTACTGTTCAAATATTTTTACACGTTCCGTTTTGCTTGTTGAAGAAGTTTACGGATAGTTTGAACGAAAACGGGATGATCTTAATTATATTAGAAACTAAACAAACTCAAGGCACGCGAGTCGCGAACTAACCGGCGTATATTTTCCTCCGTTTAGTTTAATTAAAGGGTCTCCCAAGTTCGCGGCAAGTAGCTACTGTTTGCTGCGGAATTTCGGTTGTTTATTATATAAATTGCTTTATGGGATGTTATTAGCCAGTGGCGTGACTGGGATTTAGAAAGGCTGTTTGCTGTTGGTTATATTGAATCTTTACCTGAGATTCATAATAATTGTCCAAGTTAAGGAATTAGGAAGAAAATGTGAGTTTGTGAATTTGAAACGAAGTTTAGAATTTAGGGTAATAATATTTTGTTGGTAATGGACCAACTTTTCAACCGAACCTAATTTTTTTTTTCCCCGTCAGTTTTCTAGGCTCCTTACTATATGTGATAGTATAAAATACAGCCACAAGGTTTTTTTGCTATAATTTCTAGAAGAGAACAGAACTAGACTTGTACCTAAATACGTAGTTTCTATGAGCTCCTTAAAGAATGTAGTTATTTTATGTATTTAAGACAAGATTACTGACATTTTACAAAAACCTTTTTATAACAAGCGTGTTTTTTTTATTTATTACATTTACATATAAATATTACTATAACTTAGTCTGCGCTGATATCTCTGTGCCGTTTGCTTCAAAAATTTGCTCACATGATATCAGGAATCAGGAAGGCATTAAATTGCCATTAAATTGTGTTATTGTGTGTTGAGTTTTTTTTGTTTTTTAATGACCTGATTTCAAGTGTAGTAGATATCTCAAGTTGCAAATGAACTCACAACAATCTTATGGTCAGGCAATTTTCAACTCCCCACAATGGTGCCTCCTAAACTTGTAAAGCACTAGATAAATTAAAATTTTGTACTTAAAAGAACCCCTTTGAGACTTTAAAAGCTTTGCTACTAAAACATCACTAAGATTATGCAACCAGAGTATAAGCTTATCACTTCATAATCTATTTAAAATGTTATTTTTGAATTGAAAATTAACAAATTCATTGATTTTTTTATGAAATATAATTATAATGATAATGAACAAAAAATAATCCAGTTTGATAGTTTAGAAATAACTAGACTAGGACCTTGGCTTGACCTTAAATGTAGGCTAAAACTTAGTTTTAAAAAATGTACTTTTATCTAATACAAGGCATTTATTGAGTTTATTGATAATTTCTTAATCTGATTTCATTACGTCACTTAACTAACAATGCCACTAAAAGTGGAATCACCAATGAATAGGTTTTAATTTTACAAAAGTTTAAAAAAGTGAATAAAGAAAAATTAAAGTGCAGTTTAAGTAGGGCTTCTACTGTAGGTTACAAGTTAATTATAGTCAGCTTGATAAAAAAAATTTTACTAGTTTTTATAATAATTATACTAGGAGTATGAAAAAAACTATATAAATACATTAACAAAGTATTTTAATGAGTTTTAATGTCTTAATAGCACACTTAGCTCTAGAAACAATCTACTTAGTCTGGCCATAAATACTGATATATTTAAAAAAATAAACAAAGTATTTCTTTTCAAAACTAAACGCCACGATAATGAATAAATAAAAAAATCCATACGATTGGCAGTGAAGAATTTTCTTATAGAAAGAGTGAGTGCAGCTATTGATAACTATCCTCAACGTTTAAAGGACTGTATTGCAGCCTTTAGAGACCACTTCAAATAAGCTTTATATATCTTAATAGTTGTATATTAATGTTATAAACTAACACACTGTAACAATAAAAAAAATGTTTTTATGTGTAACAATATTTATGGCACAATATTTATGGTAACATTCGTATAAGAATTACTACGTATAAGGGCTATAGCTAAAATAATCAAAGCACTTGGACGGTATCCAAGAAACGCGTTTAAATCCAAATACATGCAAATATATGGCGAAATTTTAGCAATTATCCTTATTATGAATCATCTACACAGTATTGGACATGTTCTAAACTAACAACGGTTATTTCACATCAGTTGTAAGCATTTTGCATAATTTACACATTACAGTCAAATTTAGTCCAAATGCAGCCAATATAAAGGCTTTATAAAGCAGATCATAATTCATTCGATATATACGAGTAAGCGTAAATCGGGGGATATGGGTTAAATTTGACTTCGAACTATTTAGTTGTAAAATATTTGACGTGAATTTATTAAGGCAGAGTGGGACAGTGCTTGACTGTAAGCGCAACGGTTTTGGGTTCAATCCCCACTCGAAGAAATGGTTATATTTAAATTATAAACAGTTTCGCAACTCTGGTAAAAATAAAGCACAAGCCCGGTGTTGAATTTCGCTTATCAATACGCAACTTTTTGATATTGGCCGAAAAGTAGATAACAAAGCGTCTTAGCATAAGGTTTTTTTCTACCTAATTTATACTTTTTTTTTTGCAGCTTCACGATTTTTTTCGCATAGCCTAGTGTCATATGCCTAATAGTGCCTAGTGTAAAGATATTTCATTCACCACTTTCCACATGAAATCGAGACATTGCGTTAGTGGTGGTACTCAACGCCGCGCTATATCTTAGCTAAGAAATTGACATATTCAAATAATGATAATTTCACCGAGTGGGAATCAAACCGACAACCAATAGCGATTACAGTCAGACGCTCGCCACAATGGCCTTTATAATTTGTATGTGTTTTTAATTATTTATTTTTTTCTTTTTGGAAAATGGAATCTGGAAAGTTTTGGATTCAAATCACGTTCGCTTGGATACTTAAATTTATTATAAAGATATATGCTTAGGTTAAATCACACGAGGCCAAGCTATCACAATTAAATAAGTAATTTTTATAAACAAGCTAAGAGTCGAGAACAGAGTGATCAGTTTCTCTTTGCTTTTCTCATATTATATGGAAAATAATGACAATTTAATTCAGATATTTAATTTGAATCTATCATTTGTATTTCATATATGTAAATGGTAATACAAATTAATTACTATTCACATAATATTGTCTCTGCCTAATCAAGATATTAGATGTGAGGAATTGAAAGGTACATTGCGGCAATCAATTTCATGCTTATATGACACGTTCAATATACTACAGTCACACCTTTGTGGCCCGTGTCGAAATATCTGATTGTACTAGCAACGAATATGGGTTCAGTTCTCGCTTGGATTTTTTATATTCCAAATAATATGATCATATCCATGGTGACGCAGGACAAATTATTAAGTCCTATTATCGTATAGATATTGTCTTTAAAAATATCGTAAACTAGAGAACGGAGTGTTTAAACAATTGGTTCTATTCGCATTCCTGTAAGAAAATAAACAAATTAGACTAAAAATATATGAAATAAGGCTTCTAGTGTCATCTATGGCTCTCTCGCCTTGTGCCTGCAGCACACGTAGCGATGGAACTCAAAGTTGTAAGCTATAATTTCAACGGCAGTAAAGTTTAAGTTGCAAAGTTCCGCAATAAAAGTTCATCGTATATCCGTTACGCAATGTTACGTAAAGTCACGTAGCGATGTAATGCACGTTATAAAGGTAGTCTGAAGTAGTAGGAACACGATTGATTTCAGGTGATTCTAAGCTTTTGTCGTTTTCATATGAACTTTCATAAAAACTTTATAATTAATAATTATAAAAAGTACTAAACATACACTTAGAAAATTTCAAAACATATGGCTTAGCGGTCAAAGCCGTTTCCGAGAGGCGCGGGTTTGAATCCGTTTGAAAGCGTTAAAAATTTTATACGTTTTTTTTTTTAAATGTTATACGATATTAGATATTTTTTAAATACATTTTTAAACACTTAGTATGAAAATTGAGTATTTATTTTTATTATTATTTATTTAAATCTCCACTAAATCGACATGTACATTAATGAGAACTCAATTTGAACCAGAAACTACCAGAAGCAATGCAATAATTATTATGTTAATCACGTTCAATAGAATAATAATAGCTGTAATCAATTATTGTATTAATCGTTATTTTACTCAAGATTTACTTATTTTAAGTACAAGATAAAAAATATATTTTATAAATAGCACTTTAGCGAAAGATATAATTAAATAATTTATTTGGATCGCCAACACTGACCAATATTTAAGAAAGAAAACATTATATAAAAATGATTAATGAGTGCCGCCGCAATTAAAGGCGGTGGCCGCATATCAAAAATAAAACAAATAAAGTGCCAAAACACGAAAAATACTGCTCAGAAAATACCAAAAGACACATAAATTACATACTAATATAAGAAATATGGCTTAAGACATATCTGGCCACTGCTATTTGAAGGACTTTAGTAATAAATCTCGATCATGATAAAATAATTTCATATTATATTTTACAATTAAAAACAGCGTGTGGCGGAGCTCAACACAGCGCGTTGTCTTGTCACCAGAGCATTGGCATGAAATAATTTAAATATAATTATTCCCCAAGTGGAAATCGAACCCACAAACTTCGCATTTACAGTTAGACGTTGTCTCACTGCGCCATGATGGTTAAGACTATCCATTTCATTACCCATTTATGTAAGATCAACTAGAATCTAAATCAAGCCTAAATATTTTAATATCTTCTTCGAAAATAGTATAAAAACACAATACTAGCTTTAAATATTCCATTTAGCTTAAATTTCACTAAATCAAAACAGAGCTCAAAATTCTAATTCCTAAGCAACGCCTTAAATGAAACCATTTCGGTTATAACGTATGTATATTACGACAACAATTCTCCATAACGACCTCAACAAGTCACCTCGAATGGCCGCTATTCGCGCCTTGCACACGCACCCACATGCATGCACCCGTGGCTCCCAACTATAGCCTCTCTCCCGAGGGTGCTTGGTTCAAATTCGAATGTTTCAGTACTAGATTCCTGGGGCAATTTGGCAAACACCATTGACATGAAGTTACAAAGAGGTGTTCCGCGTGGTTTAATTTATCGTGTAGTGTGTCTTATTTTGTGTTTGAACGTTTCTGGCGTAATGTTGCTAATTCGTTACACTATGAATGGTGAATGGAAGGCGGGTGGTGGATGCTAGCTAGTTCTGATTTATAATGCCTAGCGTTTGTTTTGTGTGAGCATAATGTGCATATTTTCCTTTTTATAATAGAGAGAGAGTTTTCAGTGATAAGGCACTCTGTTCTGTATTTTTTTGTTCTATTAGGAGCTGGATAGTGCAACCGTCGACTCAATTTTAACCCTGAACGAGATAACGAGAATGATTAATAGTGTAACATATAAATTTTTCATAACAATTACGTGTCTATATTTTTTCCTGAGTAGCTCATTTCCATAACAATATAGATTTTTTACTGTTTCACAATTCTAATAGTAATTTGAAATAATTCGAAAACTCTAATAATGCATAATTGGGACACGCCTACGTACAGTGATTGCTAGTTCATGATCCACCTGGGAGTGCTGTGTTCCATATTTTGTTTTGCTGAACTCATTAGGAAATAAATGACAATGGATTCGGTCACATCCAATGTACTCAGCTTGTAAAATTATAAAAAAAAAACAAATAAATGAAAGTAACACATTCAGAATTTTCAATCGGAACTTTTTTAGTTTTAAAAGATTTACAGAACGAAGTTGTCTAGGTCTTTAGTTAAAGGCTTTGCTAGTTCCAGACAGGTCATTTCCTAACTAATCTCTAAGTTTTTATAAAACTTAACTGCTTTCGTAATTTATCACTTCAGAAAAAGGAAGAACTAAACTTGGGGTTACAAAAAATACTTTATATAGGTATTATAAAGTTTTTTTTCTATGCTTTATATAGATATAACCTGGGAGCTATGAGTTTACTGTTAAAAATGAGTTTTAAAAAAGTTTCGTTAAATACCTTTGAGATTTTTCTTCGCAGAACTTAAATTCGATGAAAACTTAAATGAAAATCATATTCATACAGTATTCAAAAGTGAATGTAAAGGCATATTTCAAACAAAACATAGTGAAACTGAGTATAAAAATATAATCTGTAACTTTTTAATACTCGTATCGTTATTGTTTTGTATAAAATTAAAAAAAGTGCGGGTTTCGTAAAGAAATTTTATTTTTTTATACTTACATTTTGCATTTTGCGTAGCAAGTCGAAAATTTCTATTTCTCTGATTCATTGCTAACTTACTAGCTCTAACTTCACACCTTCTATAAAATGTAAAATATTTCCCCGAGTGAGACTGGCATCCGAATTGAGCTATAACGATATCTTAAGTAAATCAAAACATACTCAAACATGGAATAAATTGATTTGAAATTGATTAAAACACACGATTTGAATCTACAGTCATCGTCTACAATACCGCAGTACAAAGTTAATTTCAATAATAACTAATTCTTAGCTAGTAAGCTAACTAGATTTTTTTAGATAATGCTACTTTTAGAAAAGCTAAAGGCCTCGTGTACAAGAAGGATTAAGGGACGCGAAGTGATCGAAAGCAGCTTAAGTGTCGTGCGAAAAGTCACTATTAATCTCACGCATTAAAAAGCCATACAGTTGTATGGCTTAGATACTAAAACTTTCAGATCTTGATTGTTTTTATAAGAAACTCCTGATTTTCCTGATTGATGATTCTTGATCTTTCATTCCTGGGTAGGCCAAAAAGCTGTTTTGTTATAAAAGTAGAGACACTATTCATATTTATATTGTATTCATTTAAATATTGTGTTTTTGGTGTTATTTTGCGTTTTATGTACAATTTTAATTGTAACACTGTTTTTAAGTAGACCTATAGCAAAGGATACGTCTTATTAGAGGCTGCTGCATTATTAGAGATTTTATTTCAATTACTTCAACAGGTTTCAATATCTTCAGGTTTTACTTAATTACTATAGTGACTTATGTTCAGTATTAAAAATATATGCACAAATAAAAATATTATTTGAATCTGTAATCAGTCACACTTTATATAACACTTTTACGTAGTTTTACAACAAATACATTAATCCGCATGACACGTGTTGTGTAAAATAAACAAGACATTTCCAAAATAATAGAGACATGACAGATTCTAATATAATTTATCAGATTTCAGGAGAAAATACATTTTGCGTCAGAAATAGTTTCAATGGACCTTTTGTTGGTGTCGTCCTGCTTGGTACATTTTATACGACACAGCGTTTCCAGTTAAAGCTTACATCAAATTTTATGGATAGAACAATTTTAAACGTTTTCTGGAAAGTAGTTTTTTATCAACCTGTCGCCGTCCGTTGCTGTACGTAGGTTTTAATAATTTAAAATTTCACCAAGATTAAAATAGAAGTTAAATAACGACGCAGTTATGAGAAAGAACATGTTCTTCTTCCATTAAAATACTACTGGTGTCTCAAAGTGTCTACAGCTTCGTTAAGTACACTCTACACTGCATGTTAATAGGAAGTTAAGTTACTTGACGAATGTTAGATTCACTCTTTGAACGAAATTAATGTACGAGTAATTCTTTCGATACACATTTGAAAAACACTTTCTTTGAAAAAGTTTTTGACTATTATTTTTCCTTCCTTACTTCGGCAATTTTTTTTTTCTCATATTTTCTCATGACACAATAAAGACAACAGGAATTTCAAGAATTAAATATTTAATTAATGCTTATGAAACAATATTCATGCAGAATCTGATTGTAAACGCGATGGTTGTGGTTTCGATTCCCACTCGGGGGAATGATTATTACATTTAAATTAATTTAATTTTCCCACTTTGGTAACACAAAGCGAGGCGTTGACTTCCGCCTCTCAGGAGAGAACGGAATTTCTAAACACTAGGTTATCTGCCTATAGCTGAGTACTGTGTAAGAAAATTTGATTCTATAATCAGCAATAATAAGGATAATTACAAATAATAGTATGTAACTTAACTTGCAATAAGTTCAATAATGAAATAATCCACCGCTGACGCGTGGAAACTCTACCGGCTACATTTTTCTACCCAAAAACTCCACTTATTCATTACAATCAAGCGACCCTTCCAATTATTTCAGTGCGACCGGTTGAGTCTATTATTTAGTCCACACGGTTCCTCGGGAAACGTAATTTGTTTCAATAGTAGCTATCTGATTGTTTCGCCGTCACTCGCAGACGGGAACGTTTCCGGCTGTCTTCATCTAGTGTTTTCACTTGCATTACACCGTTTCATGATGCTACATTGAACATTTATTAAATTACAAATTTCGATCAGTGTTGGCAGAAATGACTTGCCACAATGACGACTTGGCTAGGTCAGCTCTAAATGTATTATGAAATGTTAGAATTCTGGGTAAAAAACATATATATCAAGAACATTAAGAAATCAATAATTTCATACTTGCTAACCATTGTCAAAAGCTTGTAAATTTGAAGGCTAAAGCAAGTAAAGCGTGTATCGTATGTATAACGTATGATTTATTACTTTAAAATTTTGTTTTCGTATACATTCACTGACGCCTCACTTTTGTGTGATTCATATTCATATGATATATCGTTTTCTCTCGGGAACTATCGATCGGAATATTTAATGAGGTTTGTATGTTTTTCGTTTCGTTCTATAACAGTGCCAAATTTGATGATCGGAACCAATGGAAGAATAGAAAAATAACAGTATTAGATTTGAATAGATATTTATTCTTATAGGTTTTTATTCCTCATATAACCTATATACCATGATATATCACAAGAACCACATGAAATAAACTTTGGTAATTTTTTTTAATATATATTTCTATAAAAGTATAAGTAAAATAATTTGGAAATATCAAATTGAAAAACAATTACAAAGTGAGCTTCACAAAGTGAAACAAATATGTTTCACAGTATTTGTCTATTTAACATCATCTTTAGATCAGATAAGATTCAGTCTAACAATTAGCTCCTTAAAGAAGACCATACATTTTATTACTGCTATAAAAAAATATGACATTTTATGTATAATTAAACAATCCAAGACGCAGTGTCCTGTATACAGTGACTTAGCACTTGGAATGCGTAAAACTCGAAAACAATATATAAGTTTTATGTAATGTTTTCTGGCAACGAAATATATATTTTCTGACTCAAAATGCAGTATTTTCCAATTTCAACAATCAAAATCAGCTTTAAATGTATTATGAAATTAAATTCACTTCAGTTGTTGTGACAATATAAATAAACTCGTGAAATAAACGGAAAAGTATGTTTTTACTTTTCAAGCAAACAAGACTTTATAATATAAAAAAAATTATAAAATGTAATGAAACTCGTACACTTGTACTGTTTAATTAAAATCATCTCATTGCTTAATGAAGATACAACGTGTGTATTTAATGGAGAAGTCATTTTAAATGTTCAATTATTTTCATAGTACTATTAACACACTTGGGATAAGAGAAATATTTTTAGAAAAAGATAAGACTTTTGATTATAGCAGGATTCGAATTTCAACGAATTCGAATCCATCCAAGCGTTGTAGCCTATGTAAAAAAAATGAATAAAAAAGAAAATGCATTTTCAGTTTTTTATGAAGCACCTCTCCTCCTCTTACTGCCAAAATGAAGCAAAACAATTTAAAGGAGCCACATTCGTTCGGAAATTCAAATTAAATTTGTGATTTAATAGGAAAGTTTTAAAAGTATTTTATTAGGGCGTTGCGTCGGCGGCGACGAGCAAAAGGGAAATGTTAGCGTTTCCTCAATCAAGCGAGCTTTTAATTAATTTGCAAAGTTTTCAACTCGAGTATCACGAGTATTGTTTCCAAACATACAAGTGTACGACCTGATCATTGGTTTCATAGAAATTTTAAATTATAAACTATATTCTTATTTCAACGTTTTCCTTTAAAACATTAAATTTGTATAATTTTATTAAATTCCGATAAAAAGGTTGTTTATTTTTGTTTTTATTAAATTTCCTAGTTAAAGGAGGAGGCTTTAAGTACTCTTCCAATATACAATATCGCTGATATTTTTAAAGCATGTCTTGTCTAGTTTGGGGATGAGGGGTGGTTATAATAGCCACAAAGGTATATCGTGACAATATGTAAAGATGAAAAAGATTTTAATAAAATTATTATTTATTCCTTATCATTAATAATGGCCAAATTGTTGTTATAATTAATGAGACCGACGGTATTTATATATGCATAAATAAAATTCGATGTACAAACATCGCGTCCAAGAAATACCGAAACATTAAGCGATTCACTGATTGACACGTACCGAGCTCTAAAAAGTATAACTTCTAACTAACGTATTTATCTCAAAGCATCCAACTTTAGCGCAATTACCGAGAACATAAATCGCGATTAGCTTCCGTCACATTACTCACTATTACGTGACTGAGATTCATCTGGATTAGACCACTTAACGACGTCAATTTAAAACTTGAATAAAAACTAGCTAAGTTTAACTTTAATATACTTCCGTGCTACTGTTTTCAAGTGCTTGACCCTTGAACACATGTAATAGGTGCAGGTTCAGCACTTCTTGAATCTCAATAGATAGGTGGAGATGGGTGGAGATGTTTTGTTGAAATACTTGTCGACATTGCGTATAAAGTTGTGAGTGGTTTTTTTAACATTAATAACCGATCTAAGAGCTTTAAGAGCTTTTAAATATATATAAACCTTATTTGCAACATATGGGAGATACAATAAATAAAGAGCTAAGAGATTTAGTTTTGCAAAAATAACAGTATTTTTATAATACCAAAAGCTAGTTGTTCTGCAGATTGCACGTGGAATTATTGGTGCTTTCTTAATCAGAAAAATAGAACCTATTCGCGACAAATCTATATTGATTTGTGTTACACATGTCATATATTTTGCAGGTCAAGCAGTGAATCTATCGTTCTATTTTTTGTTTTTCGCCTCATGAGACATTAACTGTTGCTTGATATAGCTTAACGGTACGTACTGTCATAAGGTCAGACCGCAAATATCCTTCTGAATTAAATAACCAAACTGATAATTTGATTCGTTTTTAGTAGCTTTATCATCAATCAATCAATCAATGTACAAAAATATTATAACGCTATTTTGACCAAATTATTGCCGTATGATTTGCATATAAATGTGCACATATTTACAACGCCACATTTTTTATATAATATGTAGTGGATTTTGTGGCGAGGACGGTCAGAAAGGCTAGAAAATGCCTTTTATTGTCTATCTTTACGAAAATCACTCTAAAAAGGTAGTCTAAGAGAACTAAGCGGCCATTGTTGCGCAGTATGACAGCGTGTAGTGAATGATTATTTTTAATTATTTTTTTTACATCATCTTGAGTTCCGCCATTTAACACACAAGGTTTCGGGCGGAAAGTGAGGAAGTGGAGAAGAAGAATAAAGGAAATAAGTGAAGGTGAGAGAGAACCTACAGAACCTAGACTTCGATCGGAGAAAGTTTCAATTTATTAATTGCCATCAGAATAGTATTTTAAGTAATTACACTACTCCTTGTTCTATTAGACCGCTTCAAAGCAAATATAATTACAAAGTTAATTTCAATGCCTCAAAGTAATGTTAACCAAAAATTTTGCCTCCTGATTGAATTTCGATTATAACGCCCATCTAATTGGACATGGCCGAGCTGATGGAAATTTCCTAAGCGATTACTACGATTGCATTTCACGAAACTTTATTATATAAATATATTTATTACACATTGTATGCACTCGTACAATGTGTTTAAGATAATAAAAAAAATTACATTTTCACAGTATTTACTCTTTATATAAGAACAGTGCCTATTTAAGGACTCTTTAAGGAAATTATAATAATTAATGAATTAATTTACTATTGACTAATTACTCTATTAATATAAGGCTCTTTATATAAACTACTACATAAATGAGAAATATGTTTTTATTTTTTGTCTATCTTATACATTTTGCATTTTAAAATATGGTTTACATTGAATTGATAAATTTTAATAGAAAGATTGTATCCCAACTGAGGTGAGCTGGAGCTTAAGCATTTTTTGTCAATTTTTTTTTGTCTAAATCGAGAATAATGAACTGTATGAATAATGTACACTCACAGTATTGAATTAATAGGGCCAATATGGTAGGTATTGTATATAAATTTAATCATTTCATCCCTAATAGATTCCAAGATTTAACTAAAAATCAACATCGATATCCCAAATTTATAAGTTAATATTAAAAGAGCGTTTATTTTCTCCTTTCCACTTCGCCGTCGCCGTAATCCCGTAATTGTGTCTGGCACAAATCCTAGCAAACACAGCATTAAGCAAAAAGGTTCTTCACTTTGGACCAAAACCCTTTCTGTACACAATTTTCATTATTTATTATTCATATTAAGCTACTGAACTTTCCCAATGGACTTTTAATTTCGATTCAGTTTTTCATAGCGCATTCATCATTTCTTATGATCATTAATATGGGACAGGTTGATTTATTGCCTTTCATTAATGATTTCGATAGTTTGCTTTCAATTCATCGTTCGTTGTTTCATTTTAAATTGGGCTGATTTTAGCAAGATTTCTCATCATTACTTATATTCCATACTTTTTTTGTTATTTTCGTATTAATGTACTAATTAAGCAAAGTAATGCTAGAGAGTATAAATGAAGTGATGAAAATAGTAGCAACTCAATCATTATGTTTCTCTAGTCTAGTCTAGTAAACCAAATATCCTATTAAACAAAAAAAATATATAAAAAGAAACAGGCAGAGAATACCATGATAGGTAGTCCCTACCTACCCTGCTCAGCGTATTTACGCTCATTTGAGGGTAAAGCAGAAACCAAAACGATAAAGCAGAAATCAAAACCAAATAAAAATTCAAAATAACCTAAACATATCTCTACCCAAAAACCAGGAGTATTTAATAAGCCCAAGAACCATTCATATTATAAACTAAATAATTTCACCGAATGACATTTGAAATCGAAACTAACAACACTCAAATGCAAACGTCTCAATTATATTACAACAGCATCCATTAACAAATTAGGAACATTTAACCAAATTACATAATAAAAGAACAATAAACTAAAAGCTCTTAGACCGCAAGAAAAGGTGATTGTACATAAATCAAGCGTTTCCGACAATTCAGTAATAAGTGTTTGATCGGCACATCCATCACGGTGATCAATCGCGGGATTACGACGCACCCAACACCTTGTCCGAATGTTTTGTGATACCGTTACGTTATAATAGTTTAGTGCTTTTGTATATATATTTGAATATTAGTTAAAAGCTTTCATATCATGCTATCATGGCGCAACGTGGCAGCAAGTGACTGTATACGCGATGGTTTTGGGTTCGATTCCCACTCGTGGGAATCATTATATTGATTTCAAAATGTTAATTTCTCTACTCTAGTGACAAGATACTCTTTCAACACGCAATGTCTCGGATACAATGGGGCGGAAAGAGGAGAATGGAATCTTTCTGGTTCTCTCTAGCTAACCTTCTATACGGTAAAAAGCATGAAAAGCTTTTGTATGTAATAATTTACTCTTATGTATATATATTTTTAATATCCTTACAAAGATCATTAATTACAAGTTTAAAAGATGTGGAGAAGCCAAACTACATCTAACGTAAATTTTTCGCAAGTACTAAATTAATTTGCCTTCAAGAGGTGAACTAAGAGTGGTTTAATTGCATCATGCTCTAAACACCCTCGCTCTGACCCGTCTCAAACAATTTAGAAGCTTTTAAGGCCACACACGAGTTAAATTGAAATTATCTTGCGGTAAGCTCTGCCGGCGCATATTTACACAGTATTACTTTAGAACCTATCAACATATTAATGTTGCAAACATATCTTTAAGGAGTTCAGCTTTTATGTAATTATGACCTTATGTATTTGGTCTACATTCCTCCAAACCGGGAATCAAAGCTGCGATCTCCGGCCAAGCCGTCAAATCCATTCTCTACAAATGATTCTGATAACTTGAAGCTTCTCATCAGATAAGTACCCAGTTGGTTTTGTCAAAAGATTTACATAATCAAAGCATTGTAGGTAACATTCTAACGTCCGAATTTATGGTAACATAAAAATGTAATAACTGTGTGTTCTGTAACACAAAAGATGCGTTCGTTTGTTTCCATTTTCATATTGTCATTAATTTTGAACTCTTCAACAAGTAGTCCTGTTTACATTGGTTAGGGATTTTATTTATATTTCACGTGTTTTTTTTTTATTCTAATTCTATTGTAAGTGATCATTGCCGTCCACGACCCCGTGTAACACCAGAAGAGCTACAGGGATGTTGTCTGCCTTTAAGG
Organism: Podotricha telesiphe; assembly: GCA_038994665.1. Classification (NCBI taxonomy): domain Eukaryota; kingdom Metazoa; phylum Arthropoda; class Insecta; order Lepidoptera; family Nymphalidae; genus Podotricha; species Podotricha telesiphe. Next base: position 165,309 of record JAOYRR010000511.1, on the reverse strand, counting down.
TGGAAATGTTATGATTAGGCGTAATGACGTGCTTTTTGAAGGTACCATGTCGAATCGACCTGGAAACACTGCCGCTGGCAGGCTATTCCCCAGTAGTAGAGTGCCATGTTTCCATCTGGATCTCACCATCTGGTGAGGATGGTATTTCAGTCAGTTATACACTATGCTGTTGATAAATTCAGCGGCAGGAATTACGTCAAACAGTTATCCAGAATACTCCTCATGATAAATGCGGCAGAGAACGCACAAAGAGGCAACCTCTCTACGCAACGCCAAAGTGTTAGTGTTACGTACTATTGGACAGACTTTTTAATTTACTTTTGAATCATAATTATCTACATGTGAATTATACACAAATTGAAAAAAAACATACTGTTACTTACATTTTTAAATGTTATTTACACACTTAGAAAATTGTAAAACATTTTTAGAAAACGTATAATATTTTTTATCGCAGCAGGATTCAACCCCGCTCCTCATGGAAGCCGTCTAACCACTCTGACGGTTAAGCCATGCGTTCTGCATTTGGCTACGTCAAAATTCTAAGTACACACTACACTTTAAAACTACGCTTCCAAGAGGCGCGGGTTGGAATACCGCTGCGTTAAACATTTTATACGTTTTATAAAAATGTTTTTTAAAACACACTACACAACAAGGTGTAGAATCGAGGCAAAACACGAAGAAAATAGAATAGATTTCCTTCGCCATCGTTGCCGTACTGGAAAAAGTGTAAAACTGAAAAAAAACATGTATTTACACAGACATGTTTTTATGTCTTAAAACATTGACAGAGTAGAAATTTACTTCCAAGAGTTTAGTGAAATTATTTAACTCATGTATATACAGATAAATGAACCCATATCTAACATTGTGGGTTGAAGGAAATAATTTAATTCATTTCATAATTTTTTTTTGATACCTAACGAAATTTGCTTGGATGCTATTACGACATAGTTGGGAAGTGTGTTTGCATGTGATGATTGTGGGTTCGATTACAGCTGATTATGACATATAAAACACAATGTTTTTATAGATGCCGATCGCAAAGAATAGAATTTTAACTCTTGACTCTATCTATATATCCTATATAAAAGACAAATGTCGCAAAAAAGGTCACGTGTCTCTGTGTACTGAAGTGACACATTCTAAATGAGCTATTTTGCATTACCTAAGAGCTTTAAGCAGGTACAAAAAGCTTTTCACATTAAGCTGATTCCGCGGGCCTGTTGACTCAATTAAAACAAGAATATGGCAAACGTTTTGAATGCTAAATGATTTTTTTTGCGCGTCGCATCGCCCCCGCTGCGGATCCGGGGCTTAAGAGGAAGATAAATAATAAAAACCAATGTTGTGTTTATTCTACCATTATCTTTTGTGTTATTTGTTATTGTTTGAATGTGCCGGGTGAATGGGAGTAGTGTGTTGGAATTATACATCGTCTTTGCACGCACTATACCCCGGCAGATCAGTTTTTGAATACCGCGTACGTGCAAAATTTAAATTTTGTAGAGTCAAAAAAATATATATATTTTCATACTGGTTTTCCGCGACGTATTGCACGCTCGACGACGATATTGGGACATTCTCCTTCTTTAAATATTAAGCTTTCTTTATCTGGTTGGACAATGTGCAACGTTGGTTTCGTCCAACATGCAGTGTGTATTTTAATGATAATGGGAGGCATAGCTATCTTTCTTAAAGTCCTTCTTACCTCTTCTGTACCTCTCTCTTTAAAATTTAGCTAAAAAACATTTCAGAAAGAACTAAATTTTGCAAAATTTTTTAATTTAAATTCTAACAATGATATCAAGAAAAACCAGTTACCCTACTAATATCTTAACTAAAAAGAATCATATGAAAATATAAATAAAATTAATTCTTTGTAAATAATTTCACTTTACAAATAACTTTGGTGGTAATTCAACGTGAGAGGGGAAGCTCGCGTTGCGAGGGCATTAGCGCCTCGTTCACGCTACATACGTGTCATGTACAACCGGTTGCAACTATTCTATGTTAAACTAGAAATATATATTCTACATATCTAGTAGTAAAATGTAGAAGTAGAGAAGGTAATGGTAAATTCTTCTGTTCAAGTTTTGCTTATTTAACATTCGTGTTAAATTTAATGCAGAATTTTGTTTCTCTCGTCTTCCTTCTCCTTCTATTGGAACCCACAATAATTCTATGCTATTAGAGATTTCTCAACTGCGTCTATCAAATTAATATTCAATGGAAAAATATGCTGAACAGATTTTCATTCTATTTTAATTTTTATAAGGTCTTTGGTTTTCGTGATTTGTACACATTTTAAAAATGAAACTATTTTTTTGGTATTCGAAAATACATTTAAAAAACTCGACGTTTCGAACGTTAACAGTAGTTTGTGTCACAGGTAGTGGTTTTTATCTTAGTTAGTTTTATCGTTACTTTTTTACATAGCTTATTTAAAATAGCTGAATAAATAAAAAAATATAAAAAATAAAAAGTTAATCATAAAGCATTAAGTTGCACTCGATCGCTTCAAGCATATATTTTTTTTCGATATTGTAATATAGTATCGCTGTAAGATGCTAGCGAGATAGCTTTGAAATTCTTCTTGCTTATAACCCAACGTTTTAATTAAATATATGTGCTTGTAATTGTACTTTACTCGTCCTCTCGCGCTGCAAAACTGATACTATATTCGGTAAACATTTTGAATTGAAACTATTTTTAACCGGATTAATAGCGTATGATATTAGTATTCGACGATACATTTTAGAACCCGACGTTTCGAACACTTAACAGTAGTCCGTGGTCACAGGTAGACTGAGGTGGCATTTGTCTGTCATTCGATACAATTATTATACCAAACTGCCACCTTCTTAGTTGCCACGCGTACTGCCCTGGATTCTTGCAGAATGAGCTGACTGTCTTGCTCTCTGGTGTGGTGAGATTGCGACTTGAAAGCTTGTACATAGCAGTATTGGGTCCGAGATGGTAGAAAGTTTCCAACCGTCTTCTCTATTGAAATTAGGGTGTTTTTGTATTTCAATAGCCTCGCGGATCATCCTTGGGATATATCTGTTTTCCCTAGCGAGAATATGAGGTTTATCAAACCTGATATAATGGTTGGTTTTATCCATTGTATGCTCACACACAGCTGACTTCGATACACGCCCATTCTTGACATCGGAAATGTTCTCCTTCACCCTTATACCGATGCTTCTCTTTGTTTGGCCAATGTAAGATAAACTGTATTTTCGAATATCAATATTATACGCGATTAATCAGTTAAAAATAGTTTCATTTCAAAATGTGTAATAATCGTGTAAATCAAAGAACTTATTCGGTAAACATATTTTGACATATTTATGTACAATTGCCATGTTTTTTTTAACGAACTGATTTTTATAGGAAGTCAGCACTCGACTGTTCCTAAGGACTAGTTAATTTGTGGCTTAGTGGTGAGAGCGCTTGAACGCTTTCTTCTTAGAAAGAAACATTTATTATGTTCTATTTTTAACGTTCAAATTTTTATACGTTCTCTAAAAATGTTTTTCATCACCTAAACGTGTTAAAAATATTATAAATAGTAAAAATACTTTAATTCTTTTAAAACTTGTTGAGTAGAGTAATTAAAAAGCTTAACTTTTGAAACATATATCTATAATTTCCCAAATCTAAAATATTCACTTGAAATTTTTACATAAGCCTTTTAATTGGCTTTTCTACTAGATAATAAAAGCACTACTAGTATTACTTTATTCATGAAAGTTTTAACTGGGTCTAGAATATAGACTTTTGGCGGCGACTGTAAGCTCGAAGCCATTTTCCTTTAAGTTCGTAACACTGATGTTAATTCACCTCACTCCGCTAACTGGGATATAACGACTTGACTTTTTATTTCAAAATGTTGTACAAAAACTTCTTGTAATGGTTTTTTAAGAAAAACTTTTGATTTTGTAGTATTGTAGAGTGGAGGAGTGGGTAAATGCCTTTTTTGTGAGTATTTTCGTTTAATACTAGAGGATTTTTATTTTGTTATACAGTTTCACGTTTTCCCTCGTATATCAGAGTAGTCAGAGAGAACCCAGTGTCAGTGTCTCCATTACTCCATGTTCAGTGGCGGAACTTTAATTTAGATTAGTGATGTAGTAGAATATCACTCCGTCTTCCACCATATGCCATAATGTAAAGCTGGATAACAGAAACAAACTTAATATATAGTTTGAAAAGGCCGAATTAATTGAAATAAAATTGTATCAAATGGCATTTGAATTTACAACCAACCTGTTCTCCTACGCCTACCTCTATATTTGTATATTTGATTTCGCATTAATTTGATTATTTAAATTAAAAATAGATTTTTAAGTTGAGTTCCACCACTCAAGACACAGTGTCTTGACGTGTGGGCAAAAAGTGTCGTTAGTGCACCTGACCTGAAACGATTTTTCATCTGAAATTGAACCTGGTACCAAATTCAAGTCTATAATATACTCGTAATTATTATCATTATGATTTATCGAATATGTAAGTACATTACATTATTAAATTGTGAGCCGAACTTTGTAACAAATTATCTAAGGGCGTGTCTCCGAAAGCAACTTCTTGTGGGTGCGGAAGTGACGTCAGAATCCATTTGAAACTTTAATGTGAAATATTACTCATTGACTCCTCGTGACGGGTTTGCTTAAAAAAATGGTAACATCACATACGATACCGTATTTAGAGTAAGACGTTCTTTTTTCAAATAAAATTTATAATTTTTGATGATGATTCAAGTTTCATTCAAATTTTTAGTACTGATCTTTATAGAAAAGAAAGTTTCAAGTTTTAGTTATCATCTATATTCATATATTTATAGTGATGTACGGCGTTGAGTGGTCGTGCGTGACCGTCGTAGCAGAGTGGGACAGCAACGGACTGTAAACGTGAGTGGTTCTTTTTGTGTGTACAATTTCAACTTAGAGGAATTATTATATTTAAATTTCTCCACGCTGGTAAGGCTGCGGTAATACTCCGGTTCTGCCTTTCAATACCTCAGCCAACAGAGTGACTTGGCTAGGTTCTCCCTGACTACCCTGCTATGCAGGAAAAAGCGTGAAGCTGCTTTTTATGGTATTTTAAAGAGGAAAGCTCATTATTCATTCTAAAGTTAATTCAAAAGGTTTTAAAACCATAAAAGAGCTCTGAATAAAACAGTGATAGTATACACAAACGTATACTATCCAGCATCTTCACTGTTACATACACTTATTTTTATGTATCACGCAATAATAATAAGGTAAATACATTGTTTAACTTATCCAGTGACTTCACTGACTATTTTAAGTGTCATAAATTAGAATTAAGTGTGAGTTAAAGTTCTCTTACAAATTTATTGGTTCTTATACTGTTCTGTTAAGCAAAATAAACTCATGAGCTAGAAACTTTAGTGAAATTTTGCAGTGAATTTACATTCAACTCAAATCACCGTATTTATTTTATCGCCGTTTTGATGTGGTGGACTTCATAACTACATTCGAAACCCTGTTTATAGCTATAAAAATGTATATAATTATAGCATAGATAGCATTGTAATGTGCCTAGACAAAGCGCAACATTGACATTTGCCGTCAAATATGCAATTTCACTAATTGTGCGCTAAGTGTAAACTAGAAACTCTAATTCGGCTTTGCAAAGTGCGATATGTTGAAATAAACAACAATGATAGAAGGCGTGTCTTCAAATACTATATTTATTGAATAATATATATATATATATATATATATATAAATATAAAAATGTTTCTACCCTTACAGGTTAAAGAGCATCGTCTGTCTGTTAAACGCAAGCGATTGGTTGTAGGTTTGATCTCTCTTTGGAGGACTGATATGTCTTTTACTTTCATTTCTCACTCAACAAACAATGTTTTATCTTAGGGTCAAAATTGGAGAACGGAGTGTATGTGAGTGACCACCACTAGGTTCTATCTTAATACCTAATTATATAGCAAAATGCATCCTTTAAAAACAAAGTTCTTGTAACACGCTACGTTAAACTTTTTAAACGCTTACCTAAAAATGTTTAGTTTCTCCTAAGTGTGTAAATAATACTTTAGAAATGTTACTAATACAATACTCACTATCTTTTCATCTTTAGAAAACGTACAAAAATTTGAACGCAGCGGGATTTGAACCCGCGCCTCTTGAAAACCGTTCAAGCGCTCTGATCGCTAAGCCATGCGTTCCACATACAGCTACGTTGAAATTCTTATACACTTATTACAACTTATATTTGTTGTTAGCATGTCTGTAGAGACACTTTAAACAATGTTAAAAAAATATCTTTTCGTGATTAGGTAAAACAGTTTGCTGGGATTTTACTTAGTCCAAGAAAGTGTGATAGGACTTATAGAACAATCTACAGATGAAAAGCGTAATAACTCAAAGCTTGATCCGGCCATTACCGCTAGCTGGAGAGCAAGTCACTGCGACACCTACGGCCAATCTGTTATGTGTGTTCTGGGCGAGATTAAAGCTTCGTAAGTTAACCGAAGCTGAGCTTTAGAAGCTCGTTTATATTGAACTTTCACATATTATGTACTTTTTTTATTTACTAATATTGATTAAGGTGAGTTCTGAGATTATTCTTTTCATTTTGGTTAGTTGGAAAAAAACGCTTAGTTCCAGCTACACAATCTTTCTTGAGTAACAGGACAGACAGAGAAAACTTAATGCCGAGGTATTTCATCCTCTATTTTACGCCAAAATTTAAAATATTGCGTATTGGGGAAACTTAACGCAGCGCTGTGTTTTTCAGAACGTTTAAATTAAAATATTTTAAATATGTTCTTAATATTTTATTTATAATTATTCTTGGGAACGAAACGAAAACCAATCGCAGACAGGCACTGCCCCACGGCACCACGATGGCCTCTTCACCATGCATTTGGGATTCAGCGAAATGAATCAGTGAATTGACCGAATAAAGTAGAATGCGCGCCTGCCATGAATTTGATATTAGTAACACTTTGTGTAAAACAACACCTATATATGTAAGATTTAAATTTCGTAAAGTTGGCCAAAGTTAAACCTTAGAAAACTTGTTTATTTTAACTTTGTCTTTATGTATTTGGTTTATCTTATTACATTAGAAAATCTTATAGCGTGAACCTAACATACTTTTCAGAAAGTCCAGGACAACGAAATATATATTAAAAGATATATATTTTTTCTCTTTCGATATATATATATATATATATATTTCACTTTCAATATATATATTGCAATTTTATCTGATACAATATGATATTTAGAGTCAATACTACGAATTACTTATCAACTCCCTCTTCCATCCCCACAAAACGTCAATGATAAAACAAAACCTTCAAAATAAAAAGTGCTATAAAAATGTATAACACATATCCATATATATATAGTACTTTTGGTAAGTACAATATTGATTTATATACAAATAATTATTAGACATAATTAGACGTCATCAGACAGCCATAACCAGATGATATTAATTGAACAATGCACATATAATTAATGTTTCACAAATGAAATACGTTTGCAAAATTACCGGCTTTCATTCTGTAATCATTGAATCCTAATTTTCATTTACATTTCGATGGTCTCATTGTTAAGGGCGCAGCCACTTACCTGAAACAATAATAAAATATTATATAAATTATTTGTTTATTTGTTGCAGTTATTTCAGAATTTGTATGACATACAGAAGGAAAGGCAGACAGAGCCTAGTGTCAAGACTCACCGTTGTCTTTTACACATTCTGACATTTACGTTTGATAATTTGTATTTGGTGTGATGTGATTTAAAAAAAATTAACAGTTATACAAATATTGCCACCGTTGTCGCGAATAACTTAAATATCATATGTTGTATCATGTTATATTATGAGGAAAGTAAAAGACATTCTAATATATATAAGAGGAATTAACACTGATTAGATATCAGATATCGCACCGGCTGCGAGGACTCTTGGAGGCCATTCGCGAGGGGCAGCCCTCTTGCACGCGAGTTCAAGTTCAAGATAAATTTAGGGTATCTAAATGTATTTATAAACGAATATAGTTATATATTCGCCAAATATTATTAGAATTAGGATATGTGGCAACAATCGTGGGGTTCGATCCGCGCGTGGAACTGATTATATTTATTTCCCCGCTCTCGGACTACGATAGATCTTCATAATTAAAGACAATAATTCAACCCATAAATTACCAGACGAATACGACAGCTGTTTGCATGAACAACAGCGGCGGTTCACAAACATCCACATTTACATAAAAACACAAAACCCAACGAAATAATGATTAAATGAATCTCTTCCGGGTACATTTCAGTTTTAAATGTGTGTGCGATACGATAAAACATTGGAAATTGTTATTACTAGTGGCACTGTAGATGTGTAAAAAACGGGTTGCCATAATGTGTCTGTCGGTTTATACAAGAGTGAACCTATTTACCTACCACTGTGTGTTTGTGTAAAGAGTGCTTTACACAAACACACAGTGTAGTGATATTGCGTGTAATATTCATTTTATAAAAAAAATATTTAATTGATTATATTTCTTCTACATATACACATTAGCTGTGACAAATTAAATTCTCGTCCTAAGATATCTACGTCTTAAATAAACTCCCCCTACATAGAATTACAACTCCGAACAATCGCTAGTCTCGTCAATATTGCGTGACAGTCTAATAGACTATTAACTCCATTGATGTATTAATAAATATGGGGAATGCTACATTTCATTTCAGAATAATTATTGTCAGTGAAATAAATAACTAGGTAATTGAAATTTATCAATAAGTTTATGCCAAATATACAGTTAAAAAAATATAATTATGTTGAATAAGAAATATATAACAATGTAAAGCCATATGTCCATAATAATAACGACTTAAGGCTAGTACATATTGAAGTGGTTGAATCCCGCCGCTTTCCCCACATTGTCACAGACTGCTTGTAAATGTGATTGGTCTCGCCGATCTGGTTGAAACAAAAGACTGTGCGCCAGTTTAGTAGCAATGTCTTAATTTCAGGTGAAATTGGATAAGGGAGTGTTTTGACTCTACATTCTCTCTGCCGTTCTCTATTCAATGCTGTCTGCATTGCTGTCGCAAGCTTGAAACTGTAAAAGAATTACACAGACATTTCGTATTTCAATGTAAGGAATTTTATTTTCATTTAAGAAATAATGGTATAACATGTATCTCATTAATTGGATAATTTTATACAATGATGAATTAAAAAAAAAACAACTTGTAAAATTGTTCTTTCTGTATTTTTTTAAAGAGGATAACAATTTCAAGTGAAATTTTAATATTTCCTATAGATTTATGCCGCATAGCAGAGTAGGCCAGTGTTGACAGTAATACATAGTTAAATATAAAACGAGACAGCTGAAAATGTACCATTCGACAAATTATCAGTTGCAATGTTTCGGCTTTTGTGTTTTTGTATCACTCACATATAAGTAACGTGAGAGAGTCAGTAGTGATATTCTGGCAACGAAGGAGCGAGCGGGCTCTGTTTATCCCCTGAATTTCGACCATCCATACATACTTTATGTTTGAATGTATAGGCGTTCCAACTGATACAAGCGCACCTGTAGAGAATGTTAGACTCAATATATGATCTCAATTTCAATATAGATCTAAATAAATGGAAAATACAGTGAAGTGACTGTCAGTTCTACTACTCTCACCATTCAAATTGGGTATGTCTGTGGTCAAAATGCAATATGTGGTCAAATTGATTTGTCTTTATATAAACAGATTTTACCAAAAATTTTTCAATCGTCGAATGAACATAAAGTTACCATCGGCTCGTTAGGCAGTTCAGCTAAGAAGAGCCACAGAGAAACTCAACAGTTGCTCGCCTCAAATATAAAAGGTACGACTTTATTTATTACAATTATATTTTTAATACAATTGTAGCTATCCTGCATCAAACTCAAGTCATATTACTTCCACACATTCTTATTCTTTTAAATTCTTCTACAGAACAAGCTTTACTTATTCACAGTTTAAGAGTGACTTTTTATAGAGTCTAACGTGGGTTGTGGAATTTTATTATTTAATTGGTGCGTATACTCAGATAATTTAAAAAATCTTTATTGGAACTTAATAAAATAAAACTAAATACAGGTCGATAATCGAAATAGAGTCATTAACGCCTTCCTCCAGAATAGTTTAAACCACAATTTGTGTAGAATTAGAATTTTTGAATAATATATAAACTAAATACTAATTTTACATAGAAAATATATGTATATATATATAATATTTTTTTTGCAATGAAACTACCTCGAATGGATTCTAAAAATTCCAAAATATGCAGTATTCTAATTTAAATGACAAAAACCACGTTAAATACGCAACTCCCAATCGCCGTTCTATTGAAAAATGTAATATTTACATATCGTTCCATTCACATGACGCGGTTGACGATAGTATAAAAACCAGGCTTTGTGCCGAATTACGTTTTGTAATTTTATATGAAAACATATCCTATATTTGTCGAACCTCTGGGTCTCACTATAATTGATTGCGTATCTAAACGCCTGTAAATAACTGTCTCGAAATTCGAACCCGTACCCTCTGCGCTCAGGCATTCATTAGAAGACGCCATTATAACAGCCATAAGTTTAAAACCACGAACATTATTTACAATTCAAAAGGGAACAAATACAAAACGATAAAAGAAACGAAAACGACTATAAAGTTAGTAATATATTCAAAATGCAGAAATAATTCGCGAAGAAACTTAATAAATCAGCGATGCAAGTTCTGGTAATGAATGCCGCTTTGTTCTCGTCAAAGGAAACCGATCTTTTTGTATTTTTTATAACTTTTACTTCGCCGCTGCGTCCATGCCACTAGCGATTGTGATTAATATATATTAGTTTCACGCATTTCACTCATTTCTTGCGTGTATCAGGTTAGACAGACAAAATTAGTGATAAGACTCTCTCTCCTCCGGTTTACATCATATTTCGGGATATTGAATATCTGGTCTCGGTGGTAATAATATATGTTCAGGCAACTAATACTATAATGTTAGGGGACTTGTAGTTGAATTTTACCGTAAAATGCGGCGTTGGGTTCCGATATCCCCACATTAGTCTCAGAATGAGATGTAAGTGACGAACAGAGTGACCTCCGGAAGTAGACATTGGTGAATATTGTTTAAGTGAAAATAAAAAAGAAAAGTAACCGACGCAAACAAAAGTATACTAAATATGTCCTTGGTTGATAAATTTTGAAGCAAATCGTGGTATCTTTGTATTTGTCTATTGAATTGGTGAAAATCATTCCGAAAGAGAAGACAAAGGCCTGCCTTGTGTATGTAACCTACAAAGTAATGTCAAAATTGTTTAACAACGATACATTTGAACTTTTACACGTATTTTATCTTAACATATATTAATAGAATGTTAAAAAAGGGACTTGACGATTCGATTAATTTTCTACTGGCAATAAGCAAATAAACATTATATTATTACAGTTTTTTATTCTAAAAACACAAATAAATATATTTGATTCTATATATACTCATCTACCGTGTTTAATGTTTTCGCTACACGAGACAGTTAGTTCCGCTGTTTCAATAGCTGCAATCATTTCATTTCCCAGGGGCTCGTTAGCGCGATCTTTTCAATGCAACAATTATCGAAGATATTCGCGGTTCGGTCGGTTCTTACAATTCCGTTTCCATCCCCCCGTCCTCCCTTCTCGATTGACATTCAATTGTGGTATTTGAAGTATTTACTATTAATTGAAGTACTTCCATTAAAATAATGCGAATAAGTTACGCTATCATAAAGCAATGCGCAGTGAAGTACTGTACGCTTGTTCTTGTATTACAGCAGATATGTAGGTATAAACGTTGAACTCTACGACATAACACGCAACATTTATATTTTAATGATTTGAAGGACACAGACAGAAGTGTTTTACTAGTTTCTCTTGATACGATATATCAAATAAACTTTGACATTAACAATCTGTGGGAAATGGCATAGAATCGGTTACATCCATAGACATTTTTGTGGTAAATTTTTATCAACGTCAGAAGTTTAAAGAAATTTCCAGAAATACTTCCGTTCTGAGTATACTATTTAAAAAGTATTGACAATAAATATGAGTACAAAAAAGACGTAGAAGCTGTAACTTATAAAGCCAAGAACATTTATAGTGGACATTTTATTTACATTTACATACATTTTATTTGTCTAGTATTGGCTCGTGGTAGCGTCGGTTCATATTGTAACGAATGTATGAAATAATAGTCGGCTCAAATCCTAGATCATATGAATCATATATTAATAGTAAAACAAAACTATTACTAGAGATAATATGTACTATGTAGGTATCTGATCTCAATTATTTAATTATTTAACTCAAATACTATATTTATTAATTTAAATGCGACTTTGATTTCCATCTTACAATAAAATATGTAAATCAGGCGAAATTGTTAGAACTTGTAGAGACTTAACACTAAATTCTTGTTATTATTGTGTTTTCGACTGTGTAGCATACTCTTGGCCCTTTACAGCGTTACCGGGCTTTAAGGAAAGCCGAGCTAGACGATGTCGGATCTTGGCTTGGAGTTCTCGAGAGGAGGCAATAAAACTGAGACACCCATTGATACAAGTTACCTTTGTGAGATTTTGCTAGTTCCCGATGTCTACACAGCTATTTGTACAGATGTACCATGGTAATACATAATTCCTCGTCCTTGCATTATAAAACCATAATTTAAGAGCTAATAAGAAACCCTTTGAAACTTACAACCTTTTAGAATAGATACATTATATGAGTTCTTTAACTTATAATGTTTTATTTAAAAAACAAATACGAGTATATGCATAATACAACTGAACAATATGCATATTTCTATAATAGAAAAGGTAGAAAAATATTTTTAAAGCTGTAGGAGGTAAAAATTATTATGTGCTGTATTGATTATCGGAAAATAATTAATTCTTATCTTGTATCGTTTTCTATCAACAGTTTCACGAGAGGTAACAGAGCAAATTTTTTGTCCTTTTATGTTCTGTGATTTTAAAAATTAGTAAATGATTAGATATTTAAATAAAATAAGTAATGTAAAAATAACAAGAATATGAGCCAAAAATTCCCATTAAGATATGGTAATTGTAAGAAAATACAATAAACACTTAATTTGTTATTTATATACCATTTTACTGGTACCGACACCAAAAAAGCTATATTGCGTTGGTCACGTGGTTTCAAAGTCGCTTCCGGTTAGTCTCACTACTATAGCGTTAGACGTAACGCCTCGCATAAACATCTGAAATCCAGTTATTTGAAAACGGACCGGAAGTAGCGAACTAAATCTGTCAATTTATACTTTAAAATTTTGTTTATGAAATGTTTAAAGTAATATTATATATCTAGGCGAATATTTATTTAGGTATTTGTATTGATATAATTGCTGTCTATTTTTTTGTGCACTTTTTCTTTCTTAGGTGCCATCTGGCTCTGTTGTAAACGCGACTGGGTTTGGTTTTAATTTCCATTGGGAGATTACGAATGGTTATAATTAAATTATTTCCGTTTCTCTGTTCTGGTTGTAACAGAGTATCTTGACACTAGGTTCTGTCAGACTGAAAAAATTGTCCACTCGCTTTATAGTGAGTAGTGGTGGTAATGGTGTTTTAAGTACAGAAATTCCCCATAGTGGAAATCGAACCTAAAGCCGTTGCGTGTACAGACACTGTACTTCTGTCTACGGGTTCGAATGTGACTCGATATTATAATTACATAGCATGCCATTCGGGTCTTTTAAATTTTTATCTTCTACTTATAATTTTGATTGATAGTTAACGATTCATAATACTTTTGCCACCAAGCTAGAACTTTTGCTGTATTGTGCGAAAAAAAGAGAATTATTTATAAATAATACTTTACCTCAGTATTTTTCACATACATCACTGATTAATAAAAAAAATATATAAATTATTACATTTCTTACCAAACGTAAAGCTATTTACGCAAAATTCCCAAACAAAAGACTTCTTGGTGTATTTTCATACAAAATCAATGAAGTTTTAAACTTTCATCATAACGATAACAAGTTATTAAGTTGAGTTATTTGAATTAATTAAGGCGGAATATTAGTTGAGTTCGCGTAATACCACTCGGGGAGTCCCCGGTCTTTACTTATTTAGTCTCACTGGCGCATTCCATAACGTGCTGTAACTACACTTCATAATTACTAGATCCAGTGATATAAAGTTTTAATGATACTTGTATATTTATTCGGTGTTTAATTTTATCATTATCATGATATATGCGATAGTTCTATATTTGAAGTATCCGAAACTGGGTTATATTCATAGCTGTGAAACCAGCTGCCTTCAAAATGTTTATAAGCAGCTTCACAATTCGTTCCGTATTATATTATATAAATATATATATATATATATATAAAAAAAAAAAAAAAAAAAAAAAAAAAAAAAAAAAAAAAAAAAAAAAAAAAAAAAAAAAAAAAAAAAAAAAAAAAAAAAAAAAAAAAAAAAAAAAAAAAAAATATATATATATTCCGTATATAGTAAGCAAAAAGAGCCGAGTATTGAGACACTCGGCTCTACATAAGTAAATGAATATTGATGTTATCGTAGTGGCGTCTGACTGCAACCGCGATCGGTTGTGGGTTCGATTCCCACTTGGACTAATCAACAATTCTCCGCTCTGGTTAACGAGACAAAGCTTTATATGCAAAAAGAACTCTTTATCACAATTTAATACACATATAGACAGAAACCAAAAGCCTTAGTTAAGTAATATAATTTACATTTATTTAAAACATACACAACGTTTAAATGTTTGCGCAATTTCCTTAAAAGCCCGATAATTACGCTAATTAGCAGTCACACAGAGATCTGGGACGGAGTGTAATGTATCCCGCGGGAGGTACCTGCGAGGGAAATTAAAAACTTCAAGAGAGATAAGTCCCCGTGAAAGTGTACTTGAGCAAGAGCTACGTATAATTTTAATATTTTTTCTACTTGTTACAAGTTAGTCGAAGTAGCTTTCTAATCATGGATGATGTACAAAATATAAAACTCGATAAGAAACTTTGAAACTGCGTTAGAATATGTATTACAAAATTTTTGTCATTTAAATGTAGGCAATTGGAAATTTCAATCACGATCTAACATACTTTAGTGTATATGTAATGAATTAACGTTATAGATGTTTAAAAACAAGCGTAACGTCTACCGGTACTCCGTGATTCGCTTTTCTAAGCAAACTAAGAAATTTCTTATAAATTTTCTTATACGAATACATATTATGTATTATTTTTTTATATATACGCACCTTGTTTTTAGGTGAATCCAGACAACGCAACGATAATAATAAGCCAATAATTAAATAGATTTTTAATAACATATATACCAACATAAATATATACGTGTATATACAATTAAAAAATATATTAATTTATCAAATTATATATAAAATGTAAGTAAAATTCTGAATATATTTTCAAGGTATTATAAGTTTAAAATGCAAGTTTACACGCTGCGTCGTGTCCCGTTCTCAAACATTGTGATAGGTTAGGTAAATAGCTTCGCTGATCGAATTTCTCTTGAGGCAAGTGGATGAAAACCTTCTATCAGTTTGTATAAAAGTTATAGTTTAACCTCTAAATAACTTTTATAACTTTGTATTCGTGAGTATGTTAGGTGAGTCATAACGGGTAATTGTACTGACAAATTACTAGATTTTTAACTGTTATTTTTGTTAGCATTACATGCATCTACATACGTATCTACGAATGTAGTAAAATCTGAAAATGCAATTTTAATCCACTTTATTTTTAGCTTTGCATATCTATCTCTTATAGATTTCATATAGAACATAATTTCAAGCCACTCTGCTCTATGCCTTCTGCTTAGTTATTAGAAATTGCATGATGACTAGCGGAAAGCAGGTGGTGTTGTCAAGATAGTGGTCTCTCATAAGGAAGTGTTTTGGTCCCGGCCCTATTCAACGTGTGTACTAACGACCAGCCAAAAACACCAAACACCCTTCATTTCTGTCCAAAACCATGTCACGTGCGTTTCATCTAAGAAACCGTAAAACGAATAATCCATGCGAGGTATCTTCATCGGGTTCTATATAGAAGTTACTTTGGACAGGGCTTTAACATTTAGAACTGACTGTTTGAAAACCAAATTGTTGTTTGGTGAATAACAATTTGGCAAAAGAAACAATACCCTACGGTGGCTAACTAACATATATAATTTTACATCTGATTTACTGATACGAATAAAACGAAGTGGAACTCAACAACAACAGATCAAAGGAAAAAAAATAATGTAAATACAATCTTGCCCCGGGTGGTGATCGAATCCACAACCATTGTTTTTATAGTTATACTCTGTCCTATTGCGCCACGGCGGCTTAAAACCAATATTTAGTTAAGTGAGAATGGACATCTTTACCAAGAAACGGCTGCAAAATAAAGAAAACTAAATATTTATTAAGTCAATTATCCCGGTATCCAACTGACAAATGCAAGTATTAGCTTTACTAAGCCGGTTTCATCAGATTGATTTATTATTAGAGAACCGTTTTTACTTGTCACCTTCCTACTAATTGGATTCTGTAAAGTAAAGCGCCAAGCCTTTGTTCTTTTTCGCGTCTAAATCATTGTTTACTTTACATGGTTTATTTTTGTGTAAGGCGCGAGTAATTGATATTTAAGATGTTTTTAAGTGTATGTTACAGAACGAATGCTATACGAGATTAATTATATATATACCTATACATAACTTCAAAGTTGAAAGTGTAAAAACTCATCTACAAGTACAGTTTTTTTTGTATTTAAGGATATTCGGATATACTTCGTATCAGTTTTAGTCGAGCGAAATGTAGACAACGGAATGTCTTGAAACTAGATTATTTTAGTCTGTCCTGTTAAGCGGAAAAAACATGAAACTTTTTTCTTTATATTTTGGATGTCGAGAGTCAATACATTTTGAGGTTAAATTTGTCAGATCACAAATACAAGACATTCAATTGACACGTACCTATATGCTTATATACCTTCACACTCTATCCTCCATATTTGAATATTGCCAGTGAACCGATATCGTGAAACAAAGTGCCGTTCTCGCGATATCGCGTGAACACGACTAACAAGTTTTTAAGCATAGCATAACATAATAGCGAGTTTAAAATGCATTACATCTTACTAAAGTTACTTACTTTGAGTACAATTAGAACTAAAAAAAAATTTGGCCACTACACGAATTTATTGATTTCAATGATATGAGGATGAACGTGTTATTGAAATTTTACTTTAGGTGAATAAAATCTACAAGTATTTTTTACATTTAGGCTCTCCTGTCACTGTGCCACTTTCCTAAATTAAAGTTATATATGTTTTAAGACGGAAGACCGTAAAGAACATTAAGTAAGTTATCTAATCAATAATTTAACTGCATATTATACTAACTATAGAGCGATGTTCGCGAACTTCAAACTACATCCTCGCTATCGATGCCCATTTCGTAGACGCTTGTTAAAACTTTCTGTTTGTTTGTCTTCCACTGAATAAACAAAGAGAATTGAACTTTTTCTTTTATTTCCTTCAGCAAATATTGACTTTGCCTAGTAATTTGTTCTTAACATAAAAAAAAATTAAGTTAGCAAAGCTATAAGAATATGTCTAATTACAATTTCATAACAGTATGCTGAATTAGTTTTTTTTTTGCAGCTTCACGCATTTTCCCGCATAACAGTAGTCTAAGTAGGGTTGTCAGGGAGAATTTGAATTTGAATCGATATATATTCATGCTCTCAACTGGAAATCGAACCCTCAACAGTTTTTGATAAAGCATATAAGAATATAATTTAAATGTAATAGAATATGTATCAACTCCACCTGTCTTTCTACAAGATTGAGATCAATCACTGAACGAGGATCGAACCCAGAACTATCGCATGTACATAGTCAGTACTCCACTACAACGGTTTCACTACACTATAACATTGCACGATTTTACAGGCCCTTAAAACATTTTCCATACTGAGTAATGAACGTAACCGAATATCGAAGGCCGTGGCTGGCAGTCATCGCACTTCGCTTAGTTTAGTGGGGGATAAATAGAAATACACTGAAAATTTGAACTCGTGTTCTACGCTGCTCAACTGTGGTACGTGCTCCTTGGCTTGGGCAGTAGTTCCCTCACCGGACAATTTGAAACTCAACTGAAATATATATTAAAAAACATTATAAGACGGTAAATTTAACAATCTTGCCATTTCACTGAGGGAATCAAATATCGTGTACATTGTTAAGAAAATTTTGATAGACCTAATAGAGTTATGGAGCTGCGCCTTAAACTTAAAAAATGTTATAACCTTATAGAACTATCGGTTTAGGCACATTATAATATAAAATACTAACTATTTTAATAATTTGTAATTATGAGTTCACGCTAGAGTTGTTCAGTAATTTAAACGAGAACCCGCCCCGTCCGTGTCCCCGCGGGGTCACTCTGTTTACAGACGCATAAGATATGTATTCAGGTTAATACTGAATATGGAATCATAATTTTGGCCAATTTATAACTAATATAACTGAAAAAGACATATTTAGAAAACGTATAAAAATTTGAACGCAGCGGGATTTGAACCTGAGCCTCTTGAAAACCGTTCAAGCGCTCTGACCGCTAAGCCATGCGTCCCAGCTACGTTGAAATTTTTATACGCTTATTACAACTTATATTTGTTGTTAGCATCTCTGTAGAGAGATTTTTACAAATTTCTGCTACCCAAAGATTATTCTACGAACAATCGTCTGGCAAGAGAGAATGCTATTTATTAAATATATATATTTTGTTAACATTTTTTAAAGTGTTATTCCCACACTTAGGAAATTGTAAAAGACATATTTAGAAAACGTATAAGAAACGTAGCAGAAATTTGTAAAAATTGTTTTCTAAATATGTCTTTTTCAATTTCCTAAGTGTGGGAATAACACTTTAAAAAATGTTAACAAAATATATAATATAACTGAGTTGCAATAATTGTATTTGTTTTAATTCTACACAAATCTCGCTTTTTTCGATTTCGACAAGGACGCATTCCACTTTTTGCCTATTCTAAGCTAGGAAATATTTATAAAATAAAAGCATTCTATTAAGTGAGAATTGAAAATTTATGAGCTTTTTTCTCAATTACAAATATTCCTGGTTGTTTATAAAAGTATATATAATAGTCTTGAAAAGTTAATTAAAGTTTAATCAACTTTTTATTATTTTTAAAAAGTTCTTGTAACTTTATCTAAGTCTTAGCTTTTTGTATTTAAATGTTTAGTATTCCTTTTAAGTATTTGTACCTACTACTAATATATGAACGAAACAGAAAATGAAAGAAATATTTGTAAGAAAATAAGGGCGGGAGACGCTTTCCTTTAAAATATAAATACTTTTTGCACGTTTACGTTTTTTCACGTGAAGCTGAGTAGACAGAGAGAACCTAGTACCACTCCGCTTTACGCTTTCCACCACTAATTCGAGACTTTGCGTGTCAAATGGCGAAACTCAACGCCGTACTTTGTTTTACCAGAGCGGGGAATAAAAATATTTTAAATATAAAAATGTCTTCTCATAACCAGCCTGTGTTTCTCACAAACACACGCTGTCTCTCTGTACAACAGTGGCCTCTAGAAAATAAGTTAAAATAATAAAAAAATATATTAAAATTGAACCCAACCAAACAGCAGCAGAGAACAAAACAATTAAAATGCAACAAATGAAAAACTGTCGACGGCTTTATGGGGTGAGCAAAGATAAAAATGTAATTTGCATTCGGAACAGGTCCGAGCGCAATATTCCGGCGCTCGTACAGGAGAGTGTACATGACAGCGGCGGCGCAGTGTTTTGATGTATCTGGCCTTTGATAATACGGGAATATATAAATATATGATATAATCCTAGAGATGAGAAGTTTCAATCATGGGGTGGTTGTGGGTTTCATGACATGTTGTATACTTGAAAGAACATGTTGAGTTTTGATAATACATAGAGTATTTTAATTAATCACTTGTTTTCTCAGTCCATACGGACAGGATATAGATGTAACGATAATATCGAAAGATATTTCAGTACCTAATTTTTTTAACAGCTTCGCGCTTTTAAGCCTAGTGTCAAGACACTCCGTTCTCACCTTTCCAATAGAGACATAGCTTGTTGAGTGGCAGAACTCAACAACGCGCCTTTGTCTTAGGTCCCAGAGCGAAGAAATAAAAATATTTTAATTTTAATCCCGAGTGGAAAATGAACCCACAACCTATTGCGTTTATAGTCAGACACTGTCCCGCTGCGCCACGAAGGAGCTAAGTACTCTGAAGTACTAATTCTGTCAACGATTTACTTAAAAACTTGTAGTTTATTACTTACTTTATATCAATGAAATATAGAATAATATACAGTGGTGGATTTACCAGCAGGCTGAGTATGCTTAAAGCTACAACCTACAACCTTTTCTAGTAGTGCACAATTATACGCTGATAGGCATTTTTTTTCTAAAGACAAATGAAGTACAATAAAGTGATGAACCGAAATTGGGTACAATACTCTGGAAGTATGAGTTCTTTATATTGCGGACCGTATTTGACATTTGGTCCATTAGGTTAAGATCAAACAATTAACACCTGGAAAAATTTAAGCTGAAAACTAGAAGTGCGATTGATGGTAACATAGCTGGTAACTTGAGTTTTATTCTTTCATAGTTAGTCATATTAAATAGTTTCGGAATCAAGGATCTGAAGGTACGACTTACTTACCTACTACTAAATACTACGTTACTAGTTACTGGTTGTGATGAGTTTATACACTAGATGGAGAGGAGGAAATGCTTTTTATTAATAATCTATTTGACACCGTTTCCAGGATTTGCAGACCAGCTAGGGTTCACAGATGGCCGGGATATCATTGATTATCCAGGAATTTTGTGTGCTGTTCAGTGTCGAGTAATTTAAAAGTACTAGTTTTTTTTTTCACAACGTTACGATACCACGATTATTACAACACACTTAAGTTCAACTTTAACTTTCCAGTTTTTGCCATTTTCCACTGTAGAATGAACAAGCTTAGGTTTAGGTATTGAAGACTGTCATGAATAATCATGTAAATAATCATGTCACAAATTATGATATTGACATAAATAAAGTCTGCAAACAATGACTTAAAAATTCAAACACAAGCACCGATTACTTGTTCCTTGTTTTACCCATTCTTTAAATTAAGTGGCAACTGTAATTTGCAAAAAAGCTTATCGATTGGATATGTAGCTCCAAGAAATATCATTTCTGTGAGTTTGACACCACGAAGGAAAAAACTTGACGAGACTAAAGAGAGTATATATTTCTTACGTTGATCTGCTAGAGAGGATGCATTCGGAAGTTTGAGAAAATCTTGGCGTGAAGTCAAGAAAATATGTAAATCCACCACAGATAATGTGTTACGAATGTTGTTATAAATAAACATACATGAGTTTACTTGTATATCAAATCGTAATCAAAATACGTAAATCCAATCCACAGTCACAGGGCTTATACTATTTTCAAAGAAGTTCATAGTAAAGCAGAATCAGCGCGGTGATAAGTTTAAAGCCGAGCCACGTGCATTAATACGTACATATGTGCAGGTGCGAGAATCTATTTACCTGTCTCTTCGATGCCATACAAATTTGTAAAGCGCTATTTTGTGTGAACAGAAGTTTCCAGTTTTCCATTTATACTACAAATTTAGTAAAATTTGTACTTAATATAGTCTCGCATAATGTCGTCGTAGCGCAGTTGATAAATGCAGTGGCATATATTGAATCTATATTGCTTTTTAACCGACGACAAAAGAAGAGGTTCTACACAGTAGGTAGAGTATACTCTGAAGCTGGTCAAAAATGTTCTTAATAAAAATTCTATTTAAGGGTAGAAAAATAGGGGATGATTGCGTATTGACTTACTAAGTTATTCCCGTTTTTTTTGTAATAAGGTACTGTAATAATCATAATTTTCACTCCTTCACGTAACTTTATCTTTGTTGAAATTAAAATTTTGCAACATACCATTCATACATGTCTACCATCATATAAATATTTACTCTTAAAGAAAATGCACCCACTACCATCCTGTTTAACCAAGTGCATAACAACTGGGGCGTAATGGCCACAGTATCAAAATAAACTAAACACTAGACCACTCTGTATACAGTTTCCAATTCCTATCAAAGCAGACTGAATTACTGAAATGTTGAAACTAATCAGCTGCGTATTTGTTTGGTCGGTTACGTTAATACGTTAGATACAATTAAATGTGTAGATTGTAGCCATGTATTGCGATTAGAGAACAGGTTCGATTCCCACTCGGACTAATAATTATATTTAAATTAGTTCCATTTCTCCACTCTGGTAAGACATTGAGTTCCACCACTCAATACGCAATGTCTCGATTTCGGCCCGAAAGTGATAAACAGAGTGTCTTGACTCTAGATTATTTTAAACTATAGGTACATGAATTAGTTTTATGTAATATAAATATTGTATGTTATGTTATTTAATTTTATACACCTCGAGAACATCACTATTGTTAAATCTCTAAGATTAAGTAATTTTTTTACCAAATTATCATAATTATTAAATAAAATATTTGCTTTAGATAAAAAAGATTCTTTGGTATCATTTAAATTAATAATATTTCTCGAGCTTCCTTTCTACCTTAGTGTGTTTTTTTAAGCAGGTCATTTGCAATAAAATCAGTACAAACATATATTAAGATAACGTATAAAAATTAAAACGCAGCGAGATTTTATATGTTTTCTAAATATATGTTTTTCAATTACCTATGTGTGTGAATGACACTTTAAAAATAAATGTTAAAAAAAGAGAAATCTCATCACTAAATGAAAAAAACATTCAAATACGAAAAGACTTATTTCATGCCCTCCTTGAATCATTTAAGCTTCTATTTTTAACTAAAAATTGAATCATTTAAGCTTCTATTTGTTTTAACCAGTACTGATTAACTTTACTTTTACTTCTTTGTTCGTTTAATAACAAGATTTGATAATGTCAAGTGTTCAATTATTCACTCTAGTTTGTTTCTCTCTATGTCTTTCTCACATTGGGTTAAATTAATATAACATTGGATTTAGGAACGACTCAATGACTGTTGAATTATTTGGCATAAGGAGCAGTTTTAGTAGTACGCAGATTAGTTAAATTAGTTAAAAGTTACTACAGTATTTACTGACCAGACTACGAAGAAACTTATATTCTCGTCATGTAAAAAGCCTTCCCCTGAGTGAAATTTGAACCCGTCACCTACGTTTATCACACATATCTCAACAAGACTACCACGGCGTACGTTTTTGAACAAATTTTTCAACTAGGCTTGTGTGAAATATCAGCGTGTTTTCATTTAAGCCTGGCCCATTATTCACGCATCACGTCGCGTCGTGAGGGCACAGTGGTATAAATTACCATTGCTTATTGAAATGAATTTAACTGTCAACAGTTATAGATTTAATCGATAAAGCTATGCTTATATTAGCGATGTAATACGATTAGATTGACTTTTAGTAAATGGCAATACTAATTTGGGTTTAACAAATGTTAAGAATGATGTTTTATATACGTTTATTGCTATTGCTACTATTGCTACTCTATCTATCTAGCTGTATAGTAAATATGACTTCAGCCCATACACAAACACACAGCACACATTCGGTTGGTCTTGGAGGAAATGTCCGTATGATTTACGATCCGCACTGAATATATTTGTAAGCGCGATTGTTGCAACATTAATAATGTGCTATTGTTTTACTATCACTTAGCAGGACGTGTTTGATTTAAATCATTCAATTATTGTATAAAGGGTGTTCGTGTAGCTTTATTTGTTAAACGATACAAGCTAAATATATTTGAAAATTGTTTTTTTTTTTTAATTATATACAGTTGTGGTTGTGGTAAATATTATGGTTAAATTTGAACTTACCTACTTTGAACGCTATAATGCTGGCATGTACTATAATGACGTGTATAATATAATGTATATAAAACACTTACTAACAGAGTGAGATCGCTTTTCTTTGCACCAGTGTAAGTGAAGTGATCTAGATTTTCACTCCACACTCCACAGACTCCAGAAATTATGCTTAGAGTTGAGAGTTAAATTAACATTGAAATTCAGAACATTTTTCGTTTCAGTAGACTTTTTCAAGGACTTAAAATTGTCAAACGAATATAAAATTCCTACGGGCTCGGAAGGCAGTTCTGCTGAAAAAGGCCGAGATAGAAACTGAACAGTATAACACTAAGTAAATTAAGCAGCATTACTAAAATTTCACTTTCTAACATAAACTAAAACAAGACCATTTAGTTTATAATATTTTGAATCCATTGATATTTTCGTCTTTTTAAATATAACTAGTTTGTTTGTTTGTTAATTATATTTTTGAATCTTAGTTAAATTTTAACACATTAGATACATTAAGATATAAAAAACAACATGACTAAGACCGATCGAAGAAACATAGCGAAGACGCGGAATAAATTAATAACTAAATAAAATAAACACCTTTCGTTAAATTTTTTTTCAAAAAAAGTTTATTTTAAAATATAACAGCATGATTTAAAGCCAGCCTAGAGGGTTTGAACGGATTAAAACAGGTGCGGGTTCAAATCCTGACCGTTCACAATTCAATACAAAACTTTTTAAAAGCGTTGCACATAAAGCAGCGTGAAGACATCTCACCAATCCCTTTGGAGTCACCGTAGCAAGAAATCCGATCCTATATCAAAATACAAATGATCGTTTTACTATAATGTTATTTATCGTTAGAGCTCTGGTGACAACTTCCTTTCGAGGAATCTAACTTTATTATCTTATTGCTCGTAGTTAGAAAATGATTTTAAAGGCTTGTACTTAGAAAACTCAAGAAGTAAAGGGTATTTTAACTGAGAATATTAGTTGTTTTTCTTATTACTGAAAGATTTTCTTGCATTCTCATAAAAGCATATTTAAATAAATAATATTGTCATTAATAATAATAATATGCTTTACTGTGCACTACAAGTGCCATAAGAAAATAAAATGTATAGCAGGCGGCCTTGTCGCTAATCTGTTAAGCGATCTCTGCCAGACAACCTTAATCTGTAGGAGTAGTTTAATCGGTAAGTGATGTACTTGCTTAATAAATACATGAGTTAGCTAGTTAGCATGAAAATGTAAATATTGTCAGTATTATTTATAGGTACCTTACCACACAGTTACTTGTCACAGTTATATTAATATATAATATAATATAATATTTTATAAGTCTTAACAATCCAAGACAATTTTGATTGTACTGTTTGAAAAAAAATGTCTTATATGTTTTACTTTTAAATTCAGTTAATGTCATCTACTGACTATTACGGCGGCGATAAGGCAAACACGGCAAAGTCACTAGTTTTCAGGAGAGTATTTCTACCAAAAGTGAAGTCAGTCAAAGTCCAAGTCAAATGCCATTCCGAAGGGCATACATAGACTTATTTATCAAATTTATATTTTATTTTGGAAATGCAGCAAATGATTTTTTTACATTTTACAAATTTTAAACTTATCATTATTATAGTTTTCGTTTCATGTGTATTGATTCATGTCAGATTTGAATCCCAAAATTTACCATTTTACATCAGTATACCATTCCTGAGGTGAACGATATTCTAATATATAAAAGTAATTTATATATTAGAATATCGTTCAAATAGGGCATGCAAATTTCTGCTGAGTTTGACATTTCTCTAAGAACTGGCAAATATGCTCTTATATTCTAAGCAGGATAACTGTAAAATTAGGTACGGACAACTTGCACTTGTATTAAAATACAATAGTTTCACTGTTCAAGGTCAAATGATTTTTTTTATAAGGTGAAAACTGCGACTGAAGCTTTTGTCGGGTTACAATTTTGTATCTTAAGCTATTGAACGTCATTTTGTACCGTTACAGTACATATATAATGTATACTTGTAAACACCTAATTTAAATACGAGTTAACTAACACCCGATATTATCTAAGCCATAATATAAATTTTTAAGGAATACAATTGAATAACATTTTAGTAAAATATTAATAATTATCACGGTACCTAAATCCTAATTGAATTATTATTAAAACGATCCCATATATATAATAGGATATATAAAAACCTTTATTTTTTTTAATATAGTTTTGGAAAATTTTGTACCAATGTCTTGATTCCATCTATAAATGGATAAAAGTAGTCGAAAAAGTAATTACAATTTACCACAAATTTAACCAATTTTTTTTATGTCTTTTATCGTATCAAATCGATGTTTATCGATAATCGATATTTATAGGACTGGAACCAAACGCACTATATCACAACAAACATGAGTTACAATCTTAATTTAGCTACCGGTGTCTGTAACAATGTTTTAGCTTTGGACATATTTTACAGTTTCTTCGGCGATAGAGGCTCTAAGCAATTGCGTTTTTTATGAATATTATTTAAATAAAATGATCTTCAATATTTACCTTGAAATCAAAACCACAGTATTATGTTTAATATGAACTATATATATCGTCAATTTCTTTAAACCTATTAACCCCAGATAGCTCTAGCATTACCACCACAAAACCTTCGGTGACGTTTATATCTTTTGCTCACACTCAACAGCTCACAGCCTAATAATAATATTGTTATGCAAATGGTTGCTTGCAAGTTCATAAATAACAGATTATTTGTTTATAGTATTTTTAATTAGAATATTACGTGGATATTTCAGTGAAATATATCTTGAAAACGGTAATATAACGGAATATATTGATATAGTTTTACCAATTATCTCAATCAACCAAAGTAAAAACGAACAAGTGGCATATTGGTTTATTATTCTAAAATTACACATGTATGAAAAAAAAACACTAATTATAAATAACATGTTTATTAAAGTGTTATTCACACACTTAGGAAATTGAAAAAGACATATTTAGAAAGAAGCACAAAAGGATCTTATTAAAAAGTGGAATTACACACACAAAGTCATACTTCACGACATTTTAAAGCTACAATTTGTAATTTACTCATTGACGACTCATTTGATAGTCAATTGGCGTGCTTATTGTTAGTGGTTCATTTACGGTTTCCCGAAATGAATTTCTGCTAATTTGGAGGCAATCAGTGAAGTATGAAAATAATAATATCACATTCGAGATTAAAATTATTGGATCAAAATTACAAATGACTGTATTATAACACTCAAACTCAATATGACGTATGAATAATGAAATAAAACTGCATATAATATGATGATAACTCATTAATAATTAGCTGTTCTATAAATCTGAGGAGATATACTTGGATTGACGTTATTTTAATAAATGATTTACGTTATATATTGAAATTTAATATTAACTTTCAGTTCATAAATTTGTGTGTGGAAATTATAATTATATATACTGCGATGTCTAATAAATGCAGATCATGGGCTACCGCTCTTAGTTTTTAAATATATTATACTAGCGTCTCACTCGTTGCTTCACCTGCGTGAACGCTGTTTCGTATTTTCAGCGGCATTTCCGTAAAACAATAAAATTCCTGAAAAAAATAAATATAAAAAATTGGGGGAAAAGTAGCGTATGTTCATCCTAAGACCCTCAACTGATGAACTGATGATATATATATATATATATATATATATATATATATATCATCATAATCGGTTTAGCGGTCAGTCCGTGATGACATGACAGATAGATTTACTATCGCATTTATATTATTCGTATGGATCTATAATTGAAAACTAGTCAAAATGTAATGTGTCATTCTTTAGCTGGTTATGCAAAGAGAACTTAATAATAAATCACTTCTACTCTCCGCTGAAAGGCGATGGCAAAATAAAGTTTTCTAAATTTCAGATAAAAAGAGTGTCCCACCTTTAATCTTGCAACCATAACGTATCCTCAGATACATCCTATTTTCGCTACTGTACTCACGAGATACATCTTTTCCATAAACATTCACAAGACATTCAAAACATACTATTTAGACATAGTTCAAAAATCCTGTATTTCAGTGACTAAAGTGTGTACGGATAATGCTAGTTTACAGCCCATATCTAACAAATTCGAGTGCCATGTAGAGGATCGCGAGGGTCGGAACGACCGCATCCGGCTCGAAGGATCAACATTTAATACAGGGTCTCGCGCTTAGCAAATAATCAACACAAACTATGCCAATTGCGACCGCTAACCGTAATTGAAACCCGTCCGATAGTATAACTGTGGAATGAAAATTTTCTAAACCGATTTTGCTGAGTGAGGCTTTATTGTTTTGCTAGCTCAGAATAATTACAAATAATATACATACATTGTATACAGCACAATAGCTTAGAGTTATTTATGGACTTTAAAATGAAGACTTTAGATATTTGTTAATAAACATAACAAATGTGGATGTTTTTGTATAAAGGCTCATGTGAGTTGCATTAATTCCAGACGCTGCAGTTTGGAGGACGATTGTAGACAAGTTATTGGACGAGTGACGTTGAAACTCTAATCTATAACTCGTAACAAAGCGCGCAGTGTGGAGTGCATTCGATATCACGTATCTAATACGTCTAGTATCTAAAGTAGCAGTGGAGTTATGGTGGCGCAATTGCAGAAAGTGAGACTGTACACGATAGTTGCTTGTTCAATCCACACTGGATAAACAGAAAATAATTTTTTACCACAAAACGCGATGTAACAATTCAACACCCAACAAGCCACATTTCTAAAATATAGAGAAATTGGGGGGCAGAGTCTGTTAACATCAATTCGTCTATGATACATAACTCTGGATAAAAAGTAAAAATGATGCTAATATTCCTATTGTAGACTGTCTCTTGAACAAGAGCAAGCTGGCTCTTGTCTTACAATTTCTATTTAGAAATATAAATTAAATTATCTTGGTGAATGAGGGTAAATAAGAAAAAAAAGTAAAATTAAGCCGAAGCCTTTGAGTTGTGTGACAGACGTAATGTTTCATTATTTTTTTAGGAGACGTTCTCCTCACAAAAACGGAAACCCTTAGCGCCCTTTTTAACTTTTAAATTGCCCCTTTATTTTCATTTCGGTATATTAGTCATCTTAATTATGTAATGTAATACAAAAACTTTCTTACTGTGTACTGCTTGTTTCATTTTTCCACAAAGACTATATGGTTGGCTATGGTTTTATTTAATGTTAAAAAAATTAGCGCAATTTTAAAAATTACGTCTGTTGGTTTAAGACTATATGCAGCGTTTAATACCGCCACTCAACAATCGCAAGCAATAGGCGCAAAAGCGCACAGCGAAGTGATCCTAGTTCACATATGAAAATAAATTTTAATATATAAAAGCAGGGCAAGCTATGAATGCAAGGTTCCAACCACAAGTAAAATTCATATTGAATCCGGCCGTTCAGACTCAGTTATTATTACGTAGACATTTGGAAATTCAATCTCTGGTGTGAAAGTGTGAAATGGGATGTTAGAATTTGTATCGAAAATACTCAATGTATCAGTTTTGATTATATTTTATATACTCGTATTTATATTTAAGTACTTACAATATATTTATAACAAGTGAGTGTGAGTTTTAGTGAAGGCCTACGTCCAGCTTTGGACAAGAAAATGATTTCTTTGATTGATTGATTGTGAGCGTTTAAAATATATTTTTTAAATTTACATTACTTATATAAAATCCAATGGTCTTTTTACCTGTCTCCAATAATGTGATTTTGAGTAAATATCTACAGAAAAAAAAAATCCGCTCTGCTCTGTTCAGACAAAGCACGGTGTTCAGTTCAATATCTCGAGATGCAGTGTCTCGATTTTGGCTGGAAACTGGAGAAAGGAATGTCTTGACACTAGGTTCTGACTACCCTGCTATGCGGCACAAAGCGAGGAGCTATAAAGATTTACGTAGATTTTATTTTTTACCCAAAGATTATTATAAAGAATAAGCTTCTATATTGATATGATGCTGCTTAATCATAAACATACTACAGACTTTCTTTGATTCAAATAATACCCATGAACGGTTCTCAGTCTAGTATAGCCTACACTAAATAATTATTAAATGTTCAAATGTGTATAAACCTTCAACAAAGCTGAGGCAAAGCGCTATAAAAATCCATAGAATATAAATAATTAAAAGAATAGTCTTGGTTATTTGAAAAGAGCACTTTAGTTTTTTTTTGTGGAAGTTTTTCAAAGCGACTGTCGGCGAGTGGAGAACCCGAGCCCGTATGGTTTGCTTTAATTCCCTTTGTTTCATTTCATAAAGCGGACGAGAATAATTTAATTATTTATTGCATTCGTTTCTTACATTCAAATACAATTATTAATATTTTCAAACTTTCCGTCCTTTAGCTAATTAGTAGCTTGAACGAAATCACTTTATATATTGATTTTGTTCTCGTAATTTTTACACAACAATCAGGCTCATATTAGAATGGTACTTTTTTTATAATATGTGCTACGCTTTAATATATATTCCAAAACAATAATCTGTCTGTAGTGACAAGAAGTTAAAAATAAAAAACGTAAGCCCCCCAACAAGGCGGCTTACAGCAGGTCACACGTCCTTGTCTACATGCAGGATCAACCGAGATTAGGAACCGGTCCACCCAGATACAATACATCTGCAGACAATCCATCACTTGCAGTAGCCCAATACACGAAGGTCGCGCTAGAGCATAAAGTACTACGAATAGGGCAAGCTATTCTGAACTTCAGTACCTCAATGACCTTATAGGAGAACTGGGAGGCACCGGCTATTAATTAGGTCAATTTCATCCCCGGCTGTTTTAAATTCTACTGGATGATCAGCAACTTTAGCCCCGATAGCGACGTCATTACAAACATGACAACTGAGACGGCTGAGGGCCTCAGGAGTAAAATGTCTTTCGGTTGCGAAAATACCAAAGTCTCAATTCTGTTTAAAAGTTTCAAAGACAGGCGACAGACGAGGCCAAATGTAAAAAAAAATATCTTTTAGGTTTTCTCACATATGAACATACAGATACGAAATGAGATGTGTAAGAACGTCAGTTCAGTGGTACTGCAACTGTGCAGACTTTAAACAGTTAAAAATAAAGAAAGAAAGAAAGGAAAAACAATAAAAGAAGACACGGGAAAAATGCGTCAGTGGTTATTATACAGACATAGAGAAAAAAAGTATCACCAACGATAAATATATATATATATATATATATATATATATCACCAACAATTTGAACTTAGGACTACAAACTTAGCCCTGACTACCAGAAAACAACATGGACATAATTATAACGCACATTTCATTTCATTTCATAGCACAATTCTTAGAAATTCACAACATATAAGCAAGTGTTTACGCCTCAATAGAGTACAATGCTCACGTACGGCTGACTGGAGTTAAAGAAGTTCCTATTGTAATCGGTCGGGCAATACGACCTATACAATACATATATATCAGGCACAGCACAACTATACTCACGTGAGAGTATCGTGGCGCAATACACGCAATAGTCGTAGGTTAAATTCTCTCTTAAAGGAATGATTAAATTTAAAAGAAATTTAATTTCACTCTGATGAGACTAAGCGCCACGTTGAGTCCCGACACTCAGTATGTTATGCCTTAAATTTTGACGAAAAGTGAAGAACGGAGAGTCTTAACACTATTGTTCTCTATGAATACCTTGCTTTGCGGGGTGTAAAAGGCATGATACGGTTTTATATATATATATATAGGTCATGACAGCGAGCCAGGTTGTGAATAAAAATCTATCGATATAGGCTCAGATCATAAGCTACCGTACGAATATTATTCGCGTTCAAAAAATATTTTTATTCTTATTGTTTATTACTCGGTTACGAGCTCCACTCTGATAGGAAAATCCTAGACGTAATATCGATGCCGAATCATTTTTCGTGTGTATATTTTTTTTCAAATGTGTGGTTATTTACACACAAATAGTTAAATACAAGTGATTTATATATAATGAAACTAGACTAAATTCTTATATTAAGTATTTATTGATGAAATATAACCCTGGCAACAGGACACAGATACACACACAGAATATAGTGTGATGACTTGTCACTCTTTTTTTCTATTTCACCTCTATGTAGTCATTGCATTTAATGAAATATTTCGACCTTATTTTATTTTAAGGTCACATAGAACCTGTTGTCTTTGAAAAGTAACCAACAAGCAATAAGCCAAAACGGAAGTTACCACAATACAAACTTTCATAACATATTGTCATATAATGTAAGTTAACATGTTACACATTATCATGTATGTTACTTTGACAGAATCAGGTTTAGATTCTAAAGCAATTCCAACACCTGGCGTTTTCCACAATAGGATTGCTTTAAATTAAATTGAAATTAACAACTAGTTTTCTAAATTTCTAATTAGATTTCTCCTAAAAATATAATTTAAAAATGATTATTTTAATAAATATAATAAAAAATTGGATCAAATGTTTCTCCCATCTTGTAAAACCGAAAGTGGTAAAAGCAAAAAATAGCTCTTCTGTTGAACTTAAAAACATGAGGACAGTGGATGAGGAGAAATATAAATACAAGTTTGTAGCTGAATGCTTCGAGGTCACTTGGTTTTATCTGACTATAACAGCAAGAAGCGTTGGTTCATCTGATGGTAAGTGAACGACGCTACCCATGACACCGTGTAATACCAGAGGACGTTGTGTTATCGAAGGTCCACCGATTTATATATAACCTTTAAAATTACATAAAAGTTAAATTTAAAATATTGTATTTTTTATTGAACCGTTGCTTTCCAATTTTAAGTCTAATGTAACTATTCATTTTACATCAAACAAAATATTAAAAGTTATAGTAAAAAATGTATAATTTACAAACATCAGAATACTAGTTAAAAACTAAAATATTCTCTAATTGCTGATCAGATGGAAAATTACCAACGTCAGCAGTTTTACTGAAAAGAATACTCAACCTACAAAAAAAAATATTTGTTTAAGTTATATTAATATACTTTACTCGCGTTTGCTTTCGAATATTTTATCCATTTCTCTTTTTGTTGAATAAAATAAAATTGCATTAATTGATTTTATTTTAAAAATGCATTTGTTGTCAAATTTAATTTCTTTTTACATTATTCATTTATGACTTTACCATTATTTTAAAGTTACAATCATTTGCACAAAATAGTGAAATATTTTTCAATATTTCTAAAAAACAGTAACTGATTTAAAAATAATACGTATTTCTTTTTTATGACATAAATCAGTTAATCAAACTTCATATATTATTTTGATATGTGTATTTAAATTAGTTAAAATTATTTTATTAATAATAGGAGGAGCTTTGACTGGAAACATATGAGCTGTTTGTGGGTTCTGTATTCAATCTGGAATATAATATTTCACCTTGCTTTGGTAAGAGCGACGTGGATTTCCACCACGTTCAACACGTAAAAGTATAAATTAAGGGGGGAAACGAATAGTGATTTCTAACAGCAGTTTTTTTGTGTCTATCCTGCAAAGGTATATGCGGGACATGCGTACAGCTGTAAAAAATTGTAAATGAGTCATGTCAATGAATTACAAGCTAAATTCTATCATAGACGCTCTAGCTTCACATTGGACGAAAAGACGAAAGCAAACTTGTAATACTATTGAAAGGTTCCACAAGAGCAAGTAAATGTACACGAAGTTTGTCGAAGGCGTACTGCAGATCCCAGAAGAGCCACTCAACTAGCATAGTATCAATATAATACTGATAAAGACCTTTCAACTTAGTAGTAGTAGTGGAACATTTTGATAACATACATAAAAAAATCCACAGCAAAGTTTAATACGCGACATTCTTATTTTTCTTATCAATGTACAAAATTACTTTGAAAGATGAATTATCAATTTAATAATATTCTTTATAATAAGCAGATATTGTGTTAACAAAGAAAGATGTAAGAGCAATAAAAATATTTGACGCAATGCCGTAATAATATATAGCTTAATTGGCTGAAAAACGACGAAGACGTAGAAGACGACGAGTTTGTACCCCGTTGCGTTCAAAGTTTTACATTTAATTTAAACGTTAATAACAAATATGCTTTGGTTAGTCCATCATGGTGCAATTTAGTAGCTTCTAAGTATGAACGCGATGGGTGTGGGTTTGATCTCCGGGAAAATTAATTTATAGGCGACGTTAGGTCGCGCCGCCCAACGCACAATATTCGAATTAGGGGTAGTTAGCAGAGGACAGTGTCTTGGAAAATTGTGAAAAAGTTAAAAATATATATTTTACTTCATTAAGGCATTCACACGTTATTGGCGTAATTTTTATCCAATATTCGGATCGTTTTGTAGCTATTTGACGTGAAGCCCACTCCCGCCCTAGAATCTGACCAAACAATATAAATAATGTAGACTTCCATTCATAAGTATCGAGTTAAAAACTTTCAACAGTTTTTCGACCAAATTGAGGTTTTTAAATATTGGAAAGAATTTCAATATTTATTTAATATATATTTAAATAAGAAATGCTGTTTAAAAATATAAAGTTAAAATAAGGCAGATTTATAAAAATTATTTAATTAGTTTCACTTGTAAAATATTGTACTTTAAACTTTTTGACATAGAAGTCTTTGTTTTGTATAAAATTAGAAAGTTTTCGTTTACATGCCATCATGGTAATTCAAGATACTTTATGACCAAAACCATTAACCTTTGTAAATCCCATTAAGCCAAAGAACAGAATTCCGTTCAGGTTCGCCAACACAGCGTAAAGTTCCGTATAATAGGCAACTAAAAACCCTCGCTAAAGCCGTCACTAAACTGAATAGTAGTTTGCTATCATCAAACAGATTCCGCCCTCGTGTAGCAGATTTACAAAGATCATTGACAGACGACCGCATCCCGCTCGAGGACCAACATTTAATTCGGGGTCTCCCAAATATTCAACATTAACTATGCCAATTATGACCGCTAACTGTAATTGATATCCGTAACCAATTGTACGGACTAAGGCGTTAGAATTAGAATTTTCAAATCTTGATAGAGAGTTTAGTTTTGCTTTTCTTGTATGTACTAACAATTAACTATCAATTGTGATTTGGGTATTTTTATGATTACTTAATTATTAATATCAGTAATATATACAAATCAACAAAATTGGAGTGTGTGTTTGTAATATTAAATGTATACACGGTACATATACCAAAATAACAGTTTTTGTTTGTCTATCAGTCGACAGACAAACAGACATGTTTGCTTCGGCTATTCTCTGGAACGACTGGACTGATTTTGACGGGACTTTCACAAGCAAATAGCTGATGTAATAAGAACCGTTAAAACCATTCTGCGCCGCTTAAGGCTGGCTCAGAGCGTGTCCTTCCAGGTACCTGTACGATATTTGATCTTGGGAATATGAGTACGTGACCTCGGATCCTCGAGCCACCACTATCATACTCCTAGTGAATCCATGCAAGTGGTGTCCTTATACTCTCTTTCCTAGTTTCCTCTTTCACCTCCTCCTTTACCTGGTTTTACCAAAACTGCTCAGGAAACTTGGGATCGAGCCCAGTCAGCAATTATTACAGCAGGTAGGCGAGTTCTTGGCCTTTCTAGAGAGGACGGGTTATCGACAGGGAGATATGGTGGTCGAATGACAAAGTGCAGGACGTGAAAAGTAGACTGCCTTTAAGTAGTGGCAGCAATCCAACTCTGCTGAAGACAGATTAGAGTACATAGCGGCGAAACGTGCCAGTAAAAGGGCTGTAGCCAGATCCCACAGTAACAGGTTACTTAAAACTGCGGAGGGGCAGAAGCTCATTTACAAATTGGCACGTGCTAGCTATAAAGTGACGCAAAATTAGAAAATGTCGTTGTGTCAAAGATTCCCAGGGCACGCTGTAATCAAGTGGTCTGCGACCACAGAATACCATCTAAACTCAAGGGGCTAATATAGAAAAGCATAATCCGACCAGTTCTCTTATACGTCAGTGAATGCTGACCAGTACTGTCTAGCCACGTCTACGTCACGGAAATGAAGATGCTGAGGTGGATGTGTGGCGTAACGTGGGCTAACCGCATACGTAATACATTAATTCGAGGTAGACTTCGAGTGAGGACTACCTCATGACGTAACGGACAAGACCCACGAGTGTCACCTGAGATGGTATGGCCACGAGTGTCACTGAGAACTATGTCGGGAAAACATGCCTTGATATATCTGTCCCTGGATGCTGTGGCTGGATGTCATGAGCCAATGGACTAACCACTGAGGATGTCAAAAATCGTGCCCAGTAGAGGAGATTGAGTAGGAAGGCAGACCTTGGCTAGGCCGGGACTAGTGCCAGGTAGAAAGATAGCTGATGTAATAAGGAGTAACTTAGGCTTCTTTTATTTTAGAATTTCATGCGGACAAAGTCGCAGGCACAGCTCGTCATAAAATAAGACTTCTGTGCCACAAAAAACCATATTAAGAAAAATATTCAGCTTTTCATCACCACTGTGCCACGATTGTGTCAAGTTACAAAATAATACTACTAGCATTATAGAGTCATAAATGTCAATATTCGGAATAAAGGCAAAAAGTTTCACTAGAAATAAAACAATAAAATTATCAAGTGAACAAAAATAAACTTCTCAAATAAACTAGAAGTTAAACACAAATCTAAATATGAACGCCTAAGATTTTTGTTGTTCGTTACTTTCGGAACTTTTTGTTTCATATAAATAACTAAATTTAGATATATCTGTATACCTATAATATAATGTTATTTATAACTATTTGCGCATCCTACATAATTTTATGAATTAATGTTGGTAAAGTTGTATTTTAATATTTTTAACGTGCTATTCACACACAATTAGAATAATATAAGTATATCGTCGTGGTGCAGTGAGACAGCGTCTTAACGCGATTAGTTGTGAATTCGATTTCCATTTCCGGGAATGATTATAAATAAAATATTTTCATTTCTCCGCACTGGTACCTAAGACAAAGAGCTGCGTAGAGTTCTGCCACTGAAATGAGGAAAACGGAGTGACTTGCCACAAGAACGACAAAAATTTTATACGTTTTATAATATATGTCTTTTTCAATTTCCGAATTCCAGTGTGCGAATAACACAAAGAAATAGTAGCAGAAATTTGTAAAAATTTCTCTACAGAGATGCTAAACAACAAATATAAGTTATAATAAGCGTATAAGGATTTCGACGTAGCTGGATGTAGAACGCATGGCTTAGCGGTCAGAGCGCTTCAACGGTTTTCAAGAGGCGTAGGTTCAAACACCGCTGCCTTCGATTTTTATACTTTTTTAAATATAACACTTTAAAAAAACGTTAAAATATTCATAAAACACTTCTCTTCGTCCGATGTTGTTGATGACTCAACTTAATTAAACACAATTAATTAGCTAAACGCTTTATCCGCTCATATTATTCCGAATTTCTTCCTTAGTATTTTAAGTGACGTTAAGGAGATTCTAGCCATTAATTCTGACGCTGATTATTATGACGGCATTAGTCCTACAACTATATAATCACATTTATATTCAATAAATCCATAAGATCGAATTAATTTCCTTTCCGGAATGATTCCACTACCTAAAAAGAATAATCTTGTTGAATACCCTGATATCGATCCCATTTCTTTCTAAAGTCCTTGAGCGCTTAGTTCAACAGCATCTTACACAGTTCCTCTATTCTCGTAATCTTTTAAATCTGTTGCAAACTGCATGCCGCCCTTGTCATAATATAGACTACAGCACTAGTTAAAATAACTGATGATATTCTCAAAGGTATGGACATGCAACAAGTTACAGTCTTAGTTTTGTAGGACTTCAGCAATGCCTTTGGCACTGTTGACGTTTATATTATGCTTTTAAAGTTACTTTTAATGTGATTGACCGGTTGCATGAACACCTATCTGAGAGATTTGAGCTCTGAATGGTCTTCTGTTTTTTGTTAACATTTTTTAAAGTGTTATTCCCACACTAAGGAAATTGAAAAAGACATATTTAGAAAACGTATAAAAATTTGAACGCAGCAGGATTTGAACTCGCGCCTCTTGAAAACCGTTCAAGTTGAACGGTTTGACGTTTGAACGGTTTTCAAGAGGCGCGAGTTCAAATCCTGCTGCGTTCAAATTTTTATACGTTTTCTAAATATGTCTTTTTGGTCTTCTGTTGTAGCACCGGGTGGCGTGTGGCCTCCTCAGTTATTTTGCTGTATTTATAAATACTATTTCACACCATATATACAGTCTACAGGGTAAAAGGCCAAATAATCGGATTTATCTACTGCCATTAGAGGTATTAACAAATTAATAGTTCGGCATTCTACTGAACTCAAAAAAACCAGCTCATTTTAATTGGCAGTGCAAAGCTTACTTATAGGGTGGACACGTCTACTTTATCAGCAATCTTCCTTCACAATGACATTAACACCAAAACCTTGGTATTACTATAGATAATAATTTAATGTGTTTCTCAGGTTAGTGAGGTAAGTAAAAAGACCTTTGCATCGTTCGGATCATGTAAACGTCAACATAGAGTATTACAATCAAAATTTCGTTACTAATTACTCTCCTTTTACCAATTCTTGATTATGCCGACCTTTGTTATCTCAACTTAAGACAAGAGCAATTAAATAAGCTTGAACCTCTGTCTTGAAATTCATATTTGGTTTCTGTAAATATGGTCATATCTCTGACTTCCTCATAAAATTCAATATATCCACCTTCGTAGGAATATTTAAATACTTCATTTTCTTTACTGTATTCTGGTCAATCCAAATTCTCCGCCTTAGCTTATAGAACGTTTTGAGGTTTGGGGCGGGACTTTATTTACGATTTCTTAGCTCTGAACTTTTACTTGTTTTAAAAAATCCTTCTCACGCCACTGCCTTTTTTAGCAGCTCTTTCACTGTAACTGCGTGTCAATCATGGAACTACCTTTCATTAGATGTCAGAAATGCCAAAAAAAATTGTACCTTTAAGCGACGCTTTATAAAGAACTTCATAGCGACGCCATCATTTCTTAACACTTTGAGATATCGCATTTGATGCCATTATACACACCTTATTTCTTCTATTTAGTTTATGTACACACTATATATACGTATTATGTACGCAGTATATAGTTTGCATGTATACAAATATAATTTTTTAATTACGTTATTACTATTATTAAAATATTTTCTTTGTTATTTTTTGTACTAAACCCTATTTTTTATTTTGCGTTATCCTATGTCTTAAAGATTGCTCGGCAGAGATCTTTTTATCTGTACTTTTTGCCCCTTCTATTGTTTGGGTGTACAATAAAAAGGTATTATAATTTATATTAATTTATATCTACAAACTTATAAAACGGAAAATAAAAATAAAAAAATTATAAAATTAAATAATATACATACATATGTTTAACTGACCAACTGTCAAAAGCAACCCATTGTCATCCCTTAGCGCCGTTCCCAAGTTTTATTCACCCTTTCATTTCATTTCCAGCGGCAAATTAGCCACCCTCATTACATATGTCGGGGCGCAGGACATAAAAAGTTCTATCCAAATTGCCTCCAGTGTAGTTATGTTGGAATGAACCCAAACTTTTTTGGTGAAGCCTTTGTACGTTTAATTTCAATTTGGAAAAAATGATGGCTTTTGCAAGTACTTATGTGGAAATTCGCTTAATTAGGTAAGTTTAAATGAGAGTTGCCTTACGGAGAGAGATTCTAGTAATGAATATCTCCGTCCTCTATGGTCAAATCATATAGATATTACGAGAACATCCTGGACTATCGAAATTTTATTACAAGTATTAATTATCTGTCACACTGTTATCTGTGACACTGTCTTACTAAAATTGTTGTATTTCAATCTCCATCATGAAATCAGGATTCTAAGAAGTATCGTGATTTAAAAAAAAAGAGGTTTTGTTATAATATTGAAAAAATATCATGTGATTAAATAAAGAGAAAAGTTTAGGTTGTAAATAATAATTAGTTTGAACCAACGTTGAAAATGGAGTAATAAATCACAAGGCTTATACTCAGAAAATACGAAAGGTGAATGAAATTTAAAAATCGCTTGCACCCATAAGTTCAGGGGTCTAAGACGGAGTACGTAGTTACGTAGTTACGTACTCCGTCTTAGTCGCGAAAGTGTTAACGGCTAATAAAAACTTGAAAGTAGCGGGATTCAAACCCGCTTACCTTGGAAACCGCCCAAGACCGTCTCTGACCGGTAAGCTCTACATCAGGTTCCGTCGAAACTCTTTTACGCTTATTACAACTTATTTTTGTTTATTAGCATATACGTAGTATACGTACGTACATATTTTATATGTTATCTAATATAGTTATTCAATTTCCTAAATGTGTGAATAACACTTTAAAAATGTAAAAAAGTGGTAACGGTTATTTGCCATATTAATAATAATATAGCCTTAAATAATTATAATAACACATGATAATAAATACTGCATTGTTTTTAAGATTTAAGACATGGCCCCTTCTCGGGTATAGGCTTCCTCTAACTGTTTCCATTCTTTCCTACCCTGCGCCTTCTGTATGCATCCTTTCCCGGCAATTTCTATTCAATTTAAATATTTCAATTTCTTTCAATATTCCTATTTCATAAGGTCATCGAGCTAGTGGTCTTTTGGTTTTCCTGACCATCTTCTACCGCTGGCATCCATCCATATGGTAACGCGCTTTGTCCATCTATTCCCTGTAATCTGGGCAACAACCCCTGCCCATTTCCATTTCAAACTTTTTTTTTTTTTTGTACTGCGTATATTATCTTCACCTTGTTACTTAATTAAGCTTAATTCGTAGGTTCCATGTCACGCTGGAACTAGCGTATATTTTTTTTATCTTATTAGTGTAAGTCCAGGTTGGTGCGACATAGTAGCAAGCTCGAATCTATAACTTTTTCCTTTTATTTTAATGGCAGTTTTAATTTTAATATATCTATAAAGTTCCAATATTTCTTCCATGTAATATTCATTCGATTTATTTACTATAATACCGCATTAAACTTTTACAGCTCAAATTCCGTATGATTCCTCATATAGCGGCTAATTTTATTATATTTTGTTTATTTAATGTTTAGTTAGCGAAGTATCTTATAACAAGCACATGCCAATGATTAAAGGTTTGATTCTCAGTGCAAATGTTTAAATAAAAATTTAGTAAGACAAAATATAGCATACGGTTGCACTCGTGTTGCATAAAAAACCAATATAATACATAGCGTATTGTGCAAAAAATTAATAATATTGAAAGTACTATATTTTAACCATATTTAGTAAAAAGAGATTTCTATTTTACGAGTAAATTTCATTGTAATTATTTAGTGAAAATTAGAACATGTATTTTAATGAAAGCCATCGTGGCGCAGTGTGTGAGTTGTGGGTTCAATTGCCACTCGGGATAATGGTTGTATTTAAATAATTAATTTAAATTCATTTCGGAGTCGAAGTCTTGACACAAGGTTTCCTTGACTACCATGCAATGCGGAAAAAACGCGTGAAATATATTCATAGATATAGATTTACCAAGGGTCTTAACAATATAACATATGTCTCAGTGTACCTCAGGTAGTAGCAGGCAATATTTTATACTAATATTTGTGAAAATTATAAATAATTAAAATGTATGAGAATATAGCGATTTATTTTTATTAAATACCCATATATTATAGATGTTTCCCTGTGGAGGAAAGACAATTTTATTTACTGAAGTGTGTACAGAATTTTGTTTCATTATCTCACATGCAATGTTCCTTATTGGAGTTGAGACCAAATTTACCGCAAAGTATATATCTACTACTATTAATATTAATAGATATTGTATGAATATGGACAAACTACACAAACTGAATAGTTATAATACTCTGAAGATCTTAAGCCCTTGAAAGGGCCAAAGATTATATTAAAACTTTCCTTTTTTTCACCTAAAAACCAACATAATAAAATTATGCATGTCACAGCTGTGACCGCACAAATAAACCCGAAACAAATAAACAAAGCAACCAAATTACAATACAATATGTAAATAAATTCCAGTAATTATAATTTCATTACAATAAAGAACAAATTAGCACAGAACTTCCTCTTGAATAAATCTAAAGAGAATTTAATTAAGACGCTAACTACCCCCTCAGAAGCAATCACCGACGCGGATAAAGCTAATGTTTTAATGTTACGAACACCTATCAATACTCAATTATGCGTCTCCTCAACCAGCTTTCATTAGGAGTTTTTTAAGTAAATATTCGTATATTATACTTTTACTATAACTTGCGGCGTTGAGTTCCGCCACTCGACACACCAAGTCTCGAAAACTCGCGGAATGTAGAGAACGGGGGTGTCTTGACACTAGGTTCTTTATGAAAAAACGTGGATTTGAATTTAATTTAATTTTTGTGCATTACATTTTGTACCTAACATGCAGAATACACGTAGAGAATACAGTCAGTCTCTCTTTTAGTGGATCACTAACCAACCTCATGTTAAATTTTGATGTCAGTCAAAAAATCATCATCATCATGAGTCATCTCGAGATAGGGGTCCAAGATTTCAATATAAAATCAATTTATTATAATAAATTTATGTTAAGAATATTATAACCATTACCATTATCAGTACCAGTAATTAAAATACTCAATAAAAAAAAATAGTTCTATCTTTTACAAGTTTACTTATAAAATTAATATGTTCCTGATATTCAATAAGTTACATATTAGATATTGCACAGAACTACAGGCGTACGAGAAGTAAGAATGAAATAGTAAT
Source organism: Podotricha telesiphe (assembly GCA_038994665.1). Lineage (NCBI taxonomy): Eukaryota > Metazoa > Arthropoda > Insecta > Lepidoptera > Nymphalidae > Podotricha > Podotricha telesiphe. Next base: position 122,449 of record JAOYRR010000511.1, on the reverse strand, counting down.
GAAGAAGTAGAAATGAAGAAGGCTGTACTTAGGTCGAGAGGATGAGTAATGAAAGAATGGTAACACAGTGGCGATGTTGATGGTCTCAGCCCCATGAACAGGTTGATTACTATAGACGAGGTGAAAGAAGTATCCATAGATCGTAGCATTTCGCTTATAAATAGGCTTTCATAGGTTTTTGTTATAAATGAATATTTGCTACAGTAGTATACGAATTTAATATCAGCTTATATTTACGATTAGGCATACTTAGGACAAGTTTATTCACTTGCGGGGTACGCTTAAAATCTAACAAGTAGAAGTATATAATTGTGATTAGACAATAATTAGCCAATGTGCGACTTTAAAATGCAGTATTTTCAATAGTGCATTTTTAAGTCGCACATTGGCTAACTAAATAAAGTGCAGAAGATGAAGATGTGTCTCTAAGCTTTGTTTAAGTATACCGTCAAGTGTAAGATAGCAAACCGAAGGTAATGTCCAGAAGATACGAAATTTTAATAAATACATTTCATTTTAACATTCATAACTCAACTTTAAAATAAAAAGAGTATTCTATTCGTCGTTCGAACTCGACAGAAACAGCTGGTCTCAAAAATATATGCTGAAATTATGTTAAAAAACAAGCCTCGCCTGTTCAAATTAAATCGAAACGAACAAGCTAAAAATTCAACTTACTTCAGAGAAAGTTTCAGAATGAAAACGTAATCGAGGCTCCGAACAAAAACCATGTAAATACCAAATAAGATCGCTTCAATTTACTAAAGTAAGAGAAATTCCTACCAATATTTGGAGCAATTAATTTAATTTGCTGTATAAAGTATATTTATTTTTACGTACTGGAAATGTTGTAAAATAAGAATAGGCTGGATTAGATTTTGAACGATTTTTCAATGAGAATTATAACAAAATTAAATCTTATTCGATAATTAAAGCGTGTAACTTATGTGAGGCACCGTTACCGTCATACAAAAAAACAGCCGTCTGTTCGAAAAAACAGCTTGTATAAGAAATATAGAGTATTTGCTAACACAACCTGTTCGTAAGTCAACTGGTTTGTAAGCAGATGGTCAACGGATAATTATTTTCCGGTCTATTTGCTTTTCATGTTGATTAATTATAAAAAATATACAATATTGTAATAATATCGGTATATGAAAATATCTCAAATTCAAGTGAATAGCTGAAACCTCCTCCCCCATCCTCTTCCATTGTCTTTGTCTACCCTCCTAATGTCATCTTACGCTGTCAATGTAAAAAAAAAACTATTTAGCTGCACTTTTTCTTTAGTATTAGGTTAGACAGAGAGAGCCTAGTATCAAGACACTCCATTTTCCATTTCCCACCCAAATTCGAGACATTGCGTGTTGAGTGGCGAAACTCAACACCTCATTTTGTTTTTTCACCATGGCGGAGAAATGAAAATAATTAAAGTGATTTACAGTCAGACCCTGTCACACTGCGCCACGTCTTCCTAACGATAGAATAAAAACAATATACATTTTTTTTTATGTAAAGTAGAGTAGAAAATAAAAAAAAATTACTTATAAAAAATTTCACACAGATTTTATTGTGTTTACTCCGTACGTGTAGAAAGTATACGTACTTTTTCGTTTCATTTTTGGACACTATAACTAGCTATATAGAGCCCATATAACGATAATAATAAAAATGCACGTTTCGTGTCTCAAACTTAACACTCAAAGTTCTACTTAAAACTGTCCAGAAGATGAAATTTGACAAATATTTATATTTTTATAGAACATGGTAATTCACACTCAAATGAGACTTTAATTAAATTAAAAAAGTAGAAACATAACAGTTGACTTTATACTTTTTAAAAATATTGTAATTTATACTGACTACAACCGCGTACAATATTTATTTCCCTCAGTTGTATTTCAAGTATATGATCATTATAGAAGGAATAACATAAAATACCTAAACAGAATGTGGTAAGTTCTGGCTAAATTGCAATTTCGTATCAAAAAACTCGCTCTCTATCATTAGTGAAGCAATTAGTCACCCTAATTACACTTACGCGGTGGAAACCACAATGCTTCACGTTATGCTCCAATTCACATCCAAAAATTTCCCGCTGAAATCTTTGAGTGTTGGAAATATTGGACAACAATACAAATACGAATATATAAGATTTTCATACAATTTAAGATATGTAATTGTTTTCTTCAGCCTAACTCTTTTTCCCGCATAGCAGGGCAGTCAGAGAGAACCAAGACACTCTGTTCTCCGCTTTCCGTCCAGAATCAATAATCTGCATATTGAGTGGTGGAACTCAACGCTATGTTTTGTGTATATTAAATATAATAAGATACTAATTATTATTTTATTCGAGTAGGAATCGAACCCATGATCAATCGTGTTTACAGTCATCGCTGTCCGGTGCGCCACGATGGCTCCAATATTTATTCTACTCTTATTTCAAAATATGAACCCAAACCCATCAAATACGCTAGACAATATTGAGATGCATCTAATCAGCTCTAAAGAAAAAACTATATAAAAATACATAAATATCATAAATAACCATAAATTGTAAATAAATCTGAAAGTACTTCAAGCTAGTGTATTAAGAGCCATAAATATTTGTTCGCAAGAAGCAAACAACTCGAACACGCCGCTCACCGAGGAACTTCCAACAACTGTAAGAATGAACAAAACGCTCCAACCAAACAATTAGCAATACAAATTAGCGGATCGGAGTGAAATTAATTCCATTATACGCGATTTGAGAGCAATTAATGCAATGATTTCTATCAATCGTATACTACAGCAGTTATAATGAAGGGCATGGTACAGTTGCATAATTTTATTAAAGACTTATTTTTTTGGAAATAACCTCTGGATTAAAGTTTAATTTTGTTATTGACTGGACTCTCGGCAAGAAGGTGTTTTGAGGAACAATACTTTCCCAAAAAAGAAAGGCTGCACACCCATTCTACTAAGAGTGGGTGTAGCTTCATGGAAATTCAGTCAATATGTAAGAAAACATTGGACCCACTGAGCCGTGCACTCTGAAGTTAATAATTAATATTAAATTCAAATTATCTATATTAATAGACTTGCCCCTTTGTTATTTAGACTTCGCTTTGTTTCCTCCGCCTCCAAATGAAACGTTGTTCAGGGACGACCTCTAATTTGTTTTAAATATATAACAAACTTTGCGAGTGACTCTACCTCCTTTCCGTGACGGAAGTGCTTAGAACTTCGCTATTTCAAGTAATTACTTGATTACTTTTTTCTAAAAGGTTATTCTTAAATTAAAATATATTACAGTATTATTTATCTTTGCCATTATTTTGGAAAGTGTGTCGTCAGGACAAGTATAGTGTCATATATATATAGTCAATAAGCCAAGTATGTTTATACAGAGTGTACTTTGAGATGTATCACTCAGCTCTACTTAACCATTACGATATGTTGTGTCGCGTACAAAAATGGTTTCTAATTTAGATCAAAGTTATAAATCAATATTTTTTGTGAAGTACTTCGAACTGCATCTGGCAAAACTACTGTTTAAGAAAATTTGTGTGTACAAATCTCATTTACAGACCAGCTGAAGCCGAGCCGGTCGTTTAGGAACAAAACGAAGTATACATAGAAATATACTGTTTAATCGAGTATATATTTGATCCATAAAATTCTTGAATTAAATAATTTAAAATTAATATAAGTTCTATTTTACTTGTCAATGGTTAAATAAATATGTAAACCTGAAGAAATGAAGAAATAAGGTAAGGAATGCCTTAAAATCACCTACAACTTTGATGATGATGATATAAGACTTGGAAATAAAGAATGATTAAGTACATGGTTTTAGCCTGATGTCGTTGTCAGAAACAATTTAGTTAGTAAATGAATTCTATATTTTCCTTTCGGGGTAAGTGGTTGTCGCGTATTTCATAATGTAACCAAATATACACAAAATGAGAGTATTTTCAATATAAACAAATCTCTCAGTTGAATTGGTTCCAGTACATCGCAATATTTCATTCATTTTTTTAGCTTAGCGGGGTAGCCAGAGAGCACAGCGCCAAACGCTACGGACCCTGCATTCTTCTTTCGCCTCGTACACTATCATCAATTTCATACAGGCCTTCCATGTGCTTCTTATATAACCTTTCTCCAGTATATTAGCGTAATCAAATACTATATTATTTATACTGGACTGGAATTTTTGTAACAAAAGTACAAATTTAAACCTTATTTTTTATTATTAAATAAGTTAACGTACCATGCACGTTTTTAATAACGTAACGAAAGTTGGAAAAAGCAATTAGTCTCAAGACTCATTTCTAGATACAAAAGGTTTTACTTCAAGTTGCAACTATGAAACTTCTACTACAATTACTTCATGAAGGCAGTCAGTAATAGTTAAGTTAAGAATTATTGTATCATTTCTATTAATTTCTCTCATAAGTAAAATATCGAAACAATGAATAAAATAATCTTATAAGCAATTTTGTTCTACATTTTACTGTCACTTAAAGACATCAACACACAATCTGTTACTACATTTATTTCTATAATCGATTTTTACACAATATGGTACAATAATATTATAAATATTGCCCCAAACGAGCTATTCGAACCTGTACTCAATAGATGGAAGCGTTTTAACAGCACTTAAGCACTATACAATATTATATAGCGCGTTAGAAGTGATATTTAAATGTTCCGTAGCTCGAGCGCCGGAAGTAGGCCACACTCATCTCGATTCACCACACATTATACAGAATCTTAAGTCTCACTGGTTTGGATTGCTAATAAAAAATAAATTTACGACAGCAAGTACCGGTTGGTTCGGCATTCCTGCCAACGTTGCTAATAGTTTGCGATGCGAGGAGTCGCGCTTCTACTTCGCTATTTAAGATTTTCATGCTAAGAATTTCAATACGATACTTTCATCAATATTTTAATTAAAAGCGATCCAAGTTTGCCGTTGGTTAAAAGTAGATTATATATACTATAAATAAAAGTAAATTAAAACTTGATTTTATAATTTATGAGAATCGCCAAAAGATTAAGGAAGGATCAAGTTTGTTATATTTTTCATTAAGTTCTATACAATATATGTTAACAATTCAAACAGCCTTATAGAAAGTTTTTTAAGAATTCAATGTTTAATTGTTTACTATACTTTTAGAAAATGTATAAAACTTTGAACGCAGCAGGATTTGAAACCTTACCTCCTACAAGCCTCCTCATCCTCCAAGCGCACCGACCGCTTAACCACGCGTGCTACATCCGGCTACGTTGAAATTCATGTACGCTTATTACAACTTATTTTTGTTGTTATCACCTCTTGATTTCCAATAGGCGCAGGTCCAAATCTCACTGCATTCAATTTTTTATAAGTTTTCTAAAAATATGTTTTTCAATGTAATAAGTGTGTGAATAACGCTTTAAAATGTTAAAAATATTTAATTGTCTAGTTGTTGTAAACAAAAGGACCTAATTCACTCATCCACTGTTCCTAGCAACAGTCAAGTATTATACCTAATATATTTTTGAGAGATGAAACGTGACTTGACGTTTGTTTAAAGGATCACATTAAGGCCACTATTGGAATAGTTAAGTAATCTCAGCGATTATTGAAGTCTGGAAGATAATGGATTTTGAATAATATCTTAACAAAGTGTTTGAGTATTATATAGAACTTATATAAAGCCACCTTTCGACTAACCCAATTGACTTTTCTATACTTTGGTCGCTAATGACACTGCTAAGATACTCAGTTCTCCATTTCCCACCTCTTTTAGAGACACCGAGGGTTCAGATTCAATGCCTTAGGGAAGTTAGTGCTAAATAGATATAAAAGATTTGGATCAGTTAAGACAAACCTTAGCTTTAAGTTTTAGAAATAAGTCAACTAAGTGAACTGAAATGGCCGGTAGATCTTTTATTTCACCGCAGAGTAATTTCAGACTTTCGCAAGTTTCGCATATACGGAAAATAAACAAGAATCATAAATCTCACGACTCATGAATTGACAAGTTTTAAATAAATATCAACGTGTGGAAATAGGGGTAAAAACTAAAGAGGTAGTTTTTACTTTACAGTTAAATGTGGGCCAAAAATTTAATTTTTAGCCAAGTTTGTTTGAAACATCTACAGACTATATGAGGAAGTTACGATTCCAGCAAATATTGGCTTAAAAATATACAAACAAAATGTTTTTTGTTACGATAAAAAAGCACTTATGCTCTTTCGCTAGAAAAGTTCGCAAATACCGAATACAGAACTATATATTTAAAAAAGCTCTCTAAAACCATAATTTAAAGAGATAAAATAAAAACTAAAAATCGTAGCAAACATAAAATGGTTAAATTTTTTTCGGGAATAATTTAAAACAACGCAAATTTTTGTGAGAACTGGAAGTTTTTTAGATCATACTTTAGTCGAAATGTACTTGGCGTTGTATTTCTTATTAAAGGTGCATTATATATGTATTTTTAAATATGAGATCTTTAAAAAAATAAGACAAAACTAGAAAAGGTGTGTGTGAGATTAGTACCGAAAATTATGTTATCATAAAATATACTGATATCGGCAAAAAAACTATGATTTTAGCCATAATTGCACATGAGCTATAAAATAAAATTTGTTATAAATTGGTACCATAATATATGTAGTCTTAAGACTACTTAAGACCAAAATTAAGAGTAGACTAGGTTTACTGATGTCGCTAATGACATAGAACAAATGCTTTATTAAATTTTCAAAGAAAGTATTAAAGAAAATGCACTTACATAATGCTCTTATCAGTACATAGTGATAAAAGAAGACGTGACTTATTTTTTTTACATTTTTTAAAGTGTTATTCGCACACTTGAAAAAGATATATTTAGAAAACTTTTAGAAAATTTGAGTTTCTGGAATTAATATTATACAATTCTAGAAACTAATATATTAGCAAACTAATATATATAAAATATTAATAAACTAAGATATTATAGAACCTAATATAATTAATAATAGTATTTCTTTACGTCGTTTCGAGTAAGTAGTAATTTTCGAGTTCACAATGTCTCAAATTCGAAGGGAAAGCGGAGAATGAGGAGTAATGAGGTTCTCTATTCCTTTCCTGCTATGAGTGATAAAGCGTGAAACTGAAAGAGATTTTTTTTAAATTAAATCGATTTCAAATTTTTAAATCAAAGAAACAGGTGTAAAATTTCCCGACCGAGACTGAGCTAGTCGTTTTTAGACCTTCTATACAATTCAGTTTGAGATTCTTGCTTTTTTTAGATTGCCAGTTCAACGTTATTTTTACAGTATATTGAATCCAAAACTTTCACACGATTTTCAATTTCATAAACTTGAAAATTGTAATTATTTTCACCTCCGATGCTGTGCCAAATAGGCAAAGACAAACTAACATCGCCCTCATCTCTACTCTCCTTCGAAACGTTATAATAAAATTTCTTCGTTAATACTTAAGATAAATGTACTTAATTTTTTAAGTTGAAGCTTAACTTACACGAGTTTCATGGTCCCTGTAGGCGTTATATTGTTATAGACAATAGGAAGTTAATTCTAAGTTAAAATTATTAGTAAGAATTTTTTTTGTCGTGTTTTTGGTTACTTTATAACTTTTTATATTCATACTCACTTTTTATAAATGTATATGTATATTTTTATACTGAATGATACATTTTCGTAATCATGAAGAAAACACTAACGGAGCGAAAGAGAGTTATTTTCCCATTTTCGTATTTATAAATCTTAAGATATTGAATATATATGGAAAAACTTATTTTCGAGATATATTTAATATTGAGAAAATATGATCTGATGCAGCGTCCCATATGAAAGATTCCATATTTCTAGGCAAGAATGCGTAAGTACATTGTCTTTACCAATATGTTTTCTAGCCGTAGATAAGGAGTTGGTTGACACAAATGTGGGGACTTTTATAGTCTTATGTATGCAAACTTGACTTGACATAAAACAGAGTTTTGGGCATGACAATATACCTCTTATTTTCTTAATGAAATGTATACATTCAATATCATTCCCCTTTCAACTTATTTATAATGATTCACTTTATATAAAGGGCGTAATATTTGACAGCAATTTAAGTTTCGATAATCACATTAATTCCATAGTAACGGCTTCTTTTAAGTTGCTCGGCTTCATTTTTTGACAATCTAGGGTTTTTAAAAAGGTATCAACAATCCTTCATATGTACAATAGTCTAGTCCGTAGTAGGCTTGAATATTGTTGCCAAGTATGGTGTTCTTCTTACAAAAATCACACTAAAAAGGCTCGAAAGTGTTCAAAAGAGGCTCATAAAATAAAGTATTGAAAGAGATAAACTAAATTGCTTTAAATTAAAAACACTCGCAGTGCGTAGATTGCTTATTGGTATGAAATTTTTACATTCCATATTTAACGGAAAAATGATGATAGCGAACTGTTAAGTTAAGTAGGTTTAATGTTAATATACCTCGGAGGTCCCCTCGTAACCCATGTCGTTTCTTCCAGACTGACATCACGCGAACCAAACTTGGAAACAAAGACCCAATAATACGTATATCAAACTCATATAATCCGTGTTTAAAAAAGACGCAACAACAGACATTGGTTTCGATAGACTCTCCGTCTTCATGAACAAATGTAACCTTATTTTTTATAATTTGTCAAATAGATTAATTAGAGAGTAATATACTGTTATAATTTGTGAATGATGTGTTCTCCTATAGTAAGTTGTACATAGTTACTAAGTACAGTAAGAAAATGTGTAAATGCAAAAAAATTATATTAATATAATATAATATAATTAATGTAAATTTTGGAGATCCCAATGAATAAATAAATAAATAAATTTTATCATCATCATTTATATATCTGTTAACACAATGATTTTAGGTTCTATCTACTACCAGATTGGCGATTATATTTCAATTATTTACATTTCCTAGCGTTGGTTCCGCAAAGCCTGGTGTTGACTTTAGCCACTTAACGAGTATCTGGTATTTAGGTAGAAGGCGGTGAACAAACTGTCTTCACAGTAAATTGTCTCCGCATATATCCTGCTGTGCGGGAAAAAGGCGTATAGCTGAAAAATTAAATTTTAATGAAGTACCCACAAGAATAATAAACATTTCTATATTAAACGTAGAACTCTACATTTGGCGAACATTCTCATTAGTAGAATTTAATTAAAAGAACTTCGATGGGAACTAGTTGAATTATTCAAATCACATCCATGCGCTGCGCTAACAAGAATATTGAATGGTGCTCTCTCTCTACCTGACGACACGCGGTGCCGGTCCAATTTTTTCAGTGAATCTACTGATAATATTTCTTAAAAAAAATTGAGAATTATCTACATACATTTTCAATGTTCTAAGCTGTATAATTATATGAATATTAGATGCTCTTTTTGGTGTTGGTGGCATGAGACTCATTGCACATAGGGTGGAGTCGCATCTGATGGCTGATGGGGCTTTAAATACTATGAGTCCTTATTTTGGTTAGACAATATAGAGTTAGGATAGAAAAAAGAGACCACGGAGTGATGTTACAGTAGTTTCTCCATCATTATTTCGAGCCTACCATTCATTAATTCATCACCAGAATTCATCTCATTAATTCTATTTTATGTGTAATATAATTTATGGTATTGAATTCAGTAATATTCTGTTCCACAAAATCAAAACAAATAAAACGAAAAGATATTAGGTATTATTTATTACAAGATGTTTGGACAAGGATCGTTGAACGAGACGACTTGACGGAGGACTTCTTAGGAATGTTTCGTCGAATGTTTAAGCAAAATATTGGTGGAGATTTTAATAACTCTCATATTTCATATTAGTATGCCGATTAGTTTTCGTATTAAATATGTTTACGGGTTGTTTGTTCTATTTATTAATTGACGTCTAAATTAATTTAGTCTTTCTTGGGTTACAATATTTATTATAATTGCAGGTTAATAATATCGTTAATAGCTGGTTATATTATAAATGTTGGGCTAATAACTGGGCTAACAGCGTTATATAAATGAAATATGAACTTGAATTTAAGTTATAATTTATACATATGATTCTTCTATCAAAATTTGCTGTTTCCGATTTCCAATTATCTTTTTCAAAGCACACACACTAAGTGACAACAAAGCTTCGTTTAATTGTATCTAACCTTAATATGTACATTGTATAACCTCGAAGCCATTCCTTTGATCACAATATCGTAAAACGTTAGCGTACATCGATAAGCAAACTTTAAACAAGTGTTGTAGTTTCTAGAAATAAGCGCGGTGATACAGTTACAGAATTACGTTCTTATTAAGGGTAAGGTTTTAGCTGTTTGCAAAATTTTTCTGTTTTTAATATTCCATTAGTTGAAATCCCCCTAATGGGGATCGAACCCACAAACAATCGTTTAGAATGTTAACAGTGAGAGCTGACCCACTGCGCTATGGTGGACTCTTATATATTTTCTCTATGTAATTATTTATTTGCTAAGTAGTAATCGAACATCAAGCGCTTCGCAAAGTCAAAGTAGGACCAATCGTAAATGAGGGCGTTGTTCAAACAATCTATCTAAAGTCGCATCAAAAGTAAATTTCTCAAAAGATTTTATATTTTTAGAATTCTGTAAATAACACGGATGAGGTGCTTCAGAAAGAGATTTCGTTTTAATTAGGATTATTTACGTTTCCTATTCACGTAATTACAAAAATTGTAAGATATATATTATTATGCTTAGTATAAATTTCTGTGTCTTTAAATCAAACCAGCTGTGAATGAGTAAGACTAAGTAGAAGGTTAAATTTTCTATAACTGGCTTTCAATATTCTATTAATAGGTTTTTTGGATAAAATACTATATAGTGTAAAGTAATACTGTTTTCAATATGCCTAATCCACATTTTGCAAACGCTGATGAAGTTTGTAATGAAATGTGTCTGTTAGTCATTATACGTTCCATTTATTTGAAGTTTCATTTATCTCCTGCATATATCCTACTCCAGGGTAGGCAGAGAGAATTTATCAGTAGGACAGTCTCTTTTTCTCTTTAAATCCATTTGTAACGGCGAAAAGGAACGCCGCGATTTATTAAACCACAGCCATCCAGATTTTGAACACAATTCAACTATGCTGAGGTCTCAAATGTATCTTTTTATAAATTGTCTATGACATTTATAAAAATAAACATATATCTTGAATGTTTTTTTTTAAGAGGCGCGGGTTCAAACTCCGCTGCGGTCAATTTTTTATACGTTTTCTAAATATGTCTTTTTCAATTTCCTAAGTGTGCGATTTGCACTTTAAAAATTGTTAAAAAAATATATAATTCATGTCTCATATTGTATCTAATAAAATAGCTTTATAAATTAATTTAAAATAGCTATATGTTTCAGTCTGTCATCCGGATGTCGTCCGGCACTCGATTTATATAATTGTGTTTAAAATTTGACATAACTTCAAAAGAACGTATAGTTTAACATGTTTGCTGATCAAATTACAGTTGCACCGATTTCAGGAGACGAGCGTTCAAATCCCGCTACCCACTGAATGTTTTACAGGAATATTAAAAATACAAATTCTACCGTTTTTTATGCAAGCAGAGAGAACTTATTTTGAATTAAACTGTGTTAAACGGGTTTACTGCGCAATTTTGGTATTATTTTGATGTTAGACTTCTGTAAAGTGTTCGACACGTCATGATTTCTAAAATGTATTTTCGAATTAAAAAAACTATACGATTGATCCGTTTAAAATATTTTACTTTGAAATTTAAAAACATCACGAAAGCTAAAGGTATTTGAGAAAGAACTTAGTCTCAAAACAGTTTGTTTTCCGGTTTCTGTCTGAATTAGAGCCATTGCGTGTTGAGTGGTGGATCTCGACGCCAGTCTTTGTCCTGACAAATCGAAGAAATGAAAATAATTTGAATCGCGCTTTCAGTGAGGCGCTGTCCCACTACGATCCGACGGCCTCATGTGTGAAAATATACAATATTTTATGCAAATAAAATATGATGAAATCAATTTTGTTTCTGTACAAAAATAGACATTTAAAGATATATAAGAAGAAAAAATATGTAGTGGCGTAGAAATTGCATTGAGATTTGAACGTCATCCAACGACAAGTAGTTTCCAGAAGCGGGACCGTCCGTCTCAGACATTACGCGGCCAAATCGAGTTTTTCATGGCAATGAAGACACAGTGTCTGTACTTCACGCGACGCTTCTGGCTACAAACCAAAAATTGTTTAGCTTTTTTATATGAAGCTGGCGACCGGAAATGGCATATCTGCTATGTATGGTTATGTTTAATTGGTTTATTTACTTTAACTTGATGTATTGAGCTGTTTTATGTATCTGGGTCAATATTAAAAGCCAGCTCGCCTCAGCAAAGCTGCCTTCCAAGTAAGTACGTAGGACTGACAGTACTGGCATTTTTATGATAATTGGTTTTTATTAAAAAATGTCACACATAAATTATTAATCTGATTTTATTTAATGTAACAGTGAGCTAAATTCTTTCAATTTGAAAAAATACCAAACATATAGAATGTAATGCTTTATACAGGAAATTAACAAATTGAATAAGGTATACAATTAAATATGTACTTACAATGTACTATGTTAGAGAAGCTTGCCTTAAACATTTTCTCACTAAAAATACCGTTAAGTCTCTTTGTACAAGATATTTAAAACAAGGTATTAAAAATAATACGAGTATGATTCTGATGAACTGACCAGTAATAGGTTTAGAGTTAATTTGTAGGCGGTAGAAGTAGGCGCGACAGGTATGACAGCGAAATTTCTTTAAAATCTACAAAATTCCAGCCTGTCTAGAATAATTAAGTTTTGTACGACTTTAAACTATTTAAATGTGCGTTGCGATAGCAACCTTAATGCCATATATGTGTCATATAAGTGTATGTCATAAGAGGTTTAAAGTGTTTCCTTCACAAATCAATATAATCATAACACTTGGAGATTATTTCCGTCATGTAATATGTCGTCGTTTTGCGCCGACATATTAATAGAGACGTCTACGTCATAAACTCATATAAATATTTGAACCGCTGCGGCGCGAGGCGTTTACACTTCAAAACATGTCGCCCATATAAGCAAGCTCCTTTGTCTCTCACAAAGTTTAAAATAAAGTAACCACAAGGATAGCTAAAGTTAGTTTATATAATAGTTTTAACATTTTTTATCTGAGCACTTTTTACAATTTTTAGGTATGAATTTATAAGAAATTACATTTCATTTACTCTTGCGTCATATTATTACAATTAGTCGTTTAGTTTAAGTTGTTGATTTTTACTGCAAAACCTCTACAATGATTTAAAAGTCTACCAACAGAAGTTTCATCAAAATTAAGGTAAAAATGCTTTAAAATTTGCTATTTTTATTTTGGAAACAGATATATTATAAAAACAATTGTAGATTATTCCTTATATCTTTAAATTGACTTTAATTCAAATTATTTTGCATATATGTTTCAAGCTTTACAACAAGTATAACAATAGAAAACTAAAGCATTTAACAGGGACCAGTTATTTTATCATATCGATATTGCATATCGCAATACACTCGTGCAACGATACGCCGATATCGGGCCCAATGCAGGCGTTACGACACCGACGAGCAAACTTTCTAGTAAATAGCCTTGGGTTCTAGTAAATGCTTTTGTTCGCTAAATTTATTCATAATAGAAACAAAACAACAAAACATTCAAGATTATTGTAAAAGAAAATTATAGATTGGAAATTACTCAGGTAATTATAAGATAGGTTAATTTTCTAATAATTTGTATCAGTTTTAGTTATTTAAACTTTCTTAGGGAGTCGTCTTTTCCAGTTTTAACAAAGGGTTGAAATTTAAGTTCATAGAAGACAATGCCTAGCACTAGTTGCTATTGTTTTACCTACTTATATATTATTACCCGACTTCTGTTACCATTGACATAAAAGTGAAGTACAAAACAGATCTCAAAAATGATTCAATTTAATAATATAACAGAATGCAACGAGAAGTTTCAAACATTACAAAGATAACACCAGAGTATCGTTATTTCAGTCATAATAGAAACTAAAGCTGTCCGACTTAAAATTTGGCACAGGTAGAGCATCATAACTCACGTCACAAAAAGGTTTGAGTAAAACATTTAGGTGCATTTTCATGACCTACTTTACAGCGAGAGACATCGAAATAATCTGTTTTTTAGAACTTAATAACTAACTAATTAGTGCTCAGAGTTACAAAAACGTAATTATGGTCAAAAGCTTATTGCTTTAAACGTATATAAAGTATTAACTAGTTTTGTTAAGTGTTCAAGTCTACACTTCATGTTCCAGTGTTTACCTTAGAGTTAAGTGGTATGTTAAGTGGCCGAACTTATTAGCGCGCAATCTTAGCTTTAAGGTATACTTTACACTTGTGCACTTTCATTGATTTGCGGACCTCAACACCATGATTAGTCTCACCAAAGGAAATGAGACAGGCACTGTTTCACTGCACCACGATGGCTTCTAATAGAGATTAACTATTCAATATATCATTTCATTCTCTACTGTCTGCTCATTTTAAAGGAACACGACACACTTAATTCAATTTACCTAGTAGTTTTGAAAAGCTCAGCTTTTTAATTCTGACATAAAACAAGTGACATAAAGAAAGTCTAGAAAAGAGTGGCTTAATAGGAGGTTCTGGACATGCAAGAAATGGCGTAGAGCTGCTACTATTATATTGTTCAGGATTGTTTGCTGATAACTCTTGTTCTTTGAATGTGATAATATTTAGCCTTTTATTATCACTTGTATACACAGAGCTTCATCAGCAACGTCATTCTCCTTGGCTTCCTTTGTAACATATATACGTACTTCTATACTTAAGATTCGTGAATATTGATGAAATAGTTGTGAGTTTAGCAGTTTCATAGAAATTCCCCGCCGCTGAATATGATGCAGGGCTCAAATGGTTTAACTTTTTTCCACATTATTGTAATCTAATAAAAAATATATTTATAATAGACACAAATATTATGTAAGCTAATTAATAATAAGTCTAATAAAGTTCTATATTTCAGAACTGTCATACGGCCATTATAGTTTAGATGGTTTACGCCTAATTGCAAGCGACGATTATAGCTGGAATATTGAAAATTGTTAGGCAGAAAGTGAAGAAGTCTACGCTCTTAAAAATTACAAAAGCCTTTCACCGTAAGGCAGAGAAGGCAGAGAGAATCGAGTGTAAACACACCCGGTTTTCCATTCTTCTAAATACATTACTAAATATTACAAAGTGACAAGTATCAATTAGTATTATATAAAAGAATTTAATTTTAGATAACATATAAAACTTGAACGCCCCTTGTTTCATTCATTCGTATATTCGAATCTACGCCTCTTGAAAAAACAAGCGATGATCGTCCAAGCGACCGGCTACGTCGTCATATACGCTTACTAGAATTATTTTTTGTTGTTAGCATATTTGTATAGAGATTTGTACCCTAATATTATTTGATTTGGTACCCTAATATACAAACAATTATTTGGCAAGAGAGATAAATATTTTTTTATACTTTTAAAAGTGTTATGCACTTTGAAAATTGAAAAACATTTTTAGGAAACGTTTATTATATTCAGTTAGCTCTACTTACCTAGTATGTGCGAAATAGTGTCCGAAGCTAGGAGAATCGGTGTAATCATAAATAAAAAGCTTTTTCAAACTGTCATATCAATCAAACCACCCCGTGTAATAGAGCCTGTAGAGTCCCCGTGCAATAAGTGTCGACGGCTGAAAGAGTCCCGCAAACATCGCATTCAAGTTTTAATTCGCCGCCGAGATACATCACAGCCCACAAATATCTCAGCCGTCGCCGAGAATCGGCAGTTTTATCAAAAAATCCAATTTCCCTTTTCCCGCTAACCGTGTACGGACAGACGGAAAGTTTTCACAAGTTTTATATTTACGTAATACCTATTTTTTGGGTAGAAGGCAAGCACAACTTTGTGAACTACTCTGTTGTCCATTTTTAACAATTTGGCAGGTGTTCGCTCACTCACTCAACTATAAATATATCTCATTTTTTTAAACGCCGAAAACACAAAGGTAACCAATAGGCTACCGACCTTACTAGTGTAAATACACTCTGGTTTCCATTTTTCGAGTTCTAGACATTGTATGTTGAAAAGGCACATTCACATTGCGCTATGTGCTAGTAGGGCAAAGAAACAAAAATAATTGAAAAATTATCATTTCTCCAAGTGCCAAACTACTGTCTTTACGGTATAAAGCGTCTCGCCGTACGTGTCCCACTGCGCCCTATGGTTGCTAGGCTTCATATAATAAATACTATTAATTCACTTTTGTTAAATCGTAAATAGAATCTGTAATTTGAATCTACTACTAGAAGCACATACTCGTATGTCGGTGTGTAGTTGAATAAAGAAACCATACTCACACTACGAGGGCGCCAAGTTGTAACTGTATACGTATTTACTGCGAAATCCTATTTAAAGTATCAGACAGTGTCTCGTGTCGAGTAATCTTTCCGTTAAGCTATAGAGGAAAGGTAGAAAAGAAAGCAAATAATCGGAAGAGAAGTATGAGAAATAAATTTTTAATAATATACGAGTATTCCCACATATGAAATGAAGCAAAATTAGTATCATAAAGGAATATATATTTGGATTATAATATTTTTTTTCGTTATCCTAGTCATCCTCGCAGAGATATTATGTTCTTGCTATACAAATATGGTTTTTTCAAGGGAATTGGGTACGTGTGCAAGTTTTCAAGCTTATAGGACTGCAAGAAGTGCATGAAAATAGAGCTGCAAGGTTTTCTTATATATTTTTTAATTTATATTTATAATTATATATATATATATATATATTTAAAGTGTTATTCGCACACTAAGGAAATTGAAAAAGACATATTTGGTAAAACGCAGCGGGATTTGAAAGAGGCGCGGGTTCAATCGTTCAAATTTTTATACGTTTTCTAAATATGTCTTTTTCAGGTTTTCTTATATTGATAAATTGAATAAATACAGGAAAAGCTAATAGAATCGTGTTAAATAGTTTGTTTATTTGTCGTAATGTGTAACTAAGTGGGTATAAAACATACTCACACTTATCTTCCTTTATCCTAAATTAGGTAAATATAATAGGTAAAAAAATATATACGTTTATAACTTTCTTTGGAGCACATTTCACTTATAACAAATAAAATGGTTTTGTTCAAACTGAATAGAATGAATTTTTATTGAATAAAAACAAAAGTGCTGTTGTATGTTTTTCAATAATTAAATGGTCTTCATATGAATTCGAACAACGGCGGAATTCTCGTTTCATTTACGTTCATAAATATTTTTGAAGTTTCTATAAAAAAAAAAATTGTTCCTATTTCAATTTTAAGTTTTAAATTACCTTAAAACTGTAAGGTAACAATTATTAGGTAAGTCAGATTCATATTTATATGCAAAAATATATCATCTGAGGATAATACAAGGTTTGTATAATATGAAGCTATCCTTGTGAAGATTTGTTTTCTTAAATAGATTTCTTATTATCAGTTACTCCTTATTTTTATTAATATTTGAACTTTACTATGGAACGGCGGAAGGATCTTTCAGTATTAATAAAGTATGAATTATATATTCTGTATTGAGAGTATTTTTTTTTTCTATTTTTTTATTTCCTACTTTTTCTTCGCATAGTTGGGTATGTGTCAAGATTCTCCGTTCACCATTTTACAGCCGGACTCGAGATATTTCGTAGTGCGTGGTGGCCCATCAGATTGGGGGAAATGAAAATAATTTAATTATAGGTACGCCTGAAGAGAGATCGAACCCACAACGATGCGATAATTCAATACGTCTAATTGCAAAACAATTCAGCAATTTGTATTATTAGATTGCACTGCTGTCGGTACAAGGCGCTAAGTTTCACTGAACGATTTATTACAGATACGTCAAAGTATCGGCGGCGGTCAAGGGGTGACGGTGACCCCTCACCGTTTGGCGAAATAGAATGGTACCTTTTTTTAGAATTTATAAATTAATATATTGTTCATACAACTTAAGAATTTATATGGAACTTTGTTCTTCAATTTTGACAGAGCTATATTTTAAAACGACAGTTTAACCTAACTTTTTTTTATCACGTGTCAGATGTGTTTTTCTAAAAAATTTTGATACAACTTAAATTATATTAGATAATACTTCAGTACTTACATTTATATAATATATTGAAATAAATTTCGCCTTACAGTACACATTGAATAAGGTATTTTATCAAAAATTTTAACGGGAAAAATAATTCATATGTAAAAATTTAATTGATAAAATATCACAACAACAAAAAAAAATACAATGAGTGCCACTGACTACGTATATATAAAGGTGTATACATAAAGGTGTATACTATACTACAATACACGAGTATGCGATACGAGATATCGTATGTGAATACCGTTTCATAGTAAATAATGAATACATTCTTTTTTATCCTTTTTTATTAGCATATCTCCGCATATATCCGACAAACGAAAAGAACCTTAAGAGATTGTGTTTTGGTTGGCGGAACCCAACGCCGTAATTTGTCAAGAACGGGGAATCGAATAAGTTACTATATCTATTAATATTCTTATATACTTTTGTTACAGTGCACATACACTGGGTATATAATTAGGTTTTCAGTAATAATCAACATACGGATAATGTTTTTTTGGAACATTTTCTTTTTTTATGAAATTGGATAAAACGAGCAAAATTTCAATGTACAATATTCTAGTGCTTTATCGATCATAAGTTTAATCTGTAAGATTAAATATATTTAACTAAAACATTTCCTGGCAAGTGGATAATGTTAGTTTTTGCATAACTTTGTTAGTTCGCGATAACGAGATAATAATTCTCTCGGTAATTAGATGTGGAAAATTTTCAAATTCTTCCACAAAATAATAAATTAACAAAGCAATTTGCCATACAATATCAATTTACTCAGCTAAATGTGGAAAACGGAGTGGTTTAACACTAGTTTCACTCCCCTTGTCCCGCTAAAAGAGTGAAATCAAAAAAAATCTATATCAAAACAATTGAAATAATAGTTTTGGACAGTTATCTTAGTAATAACTACTCCGATATGACTCGCCTGTAAACAATCAACGTTCCAGCGAAATGCTGATGACAAAAATTATTACCTTTAGCGCTTTAAAATTCATCCGAATTTTACTGCGAGATTCATGTAAGCGGAAAATATTATACGACCTGTTTTATTTCTGTGTGTGTTGTTTTTCAATAATGTGCTCTATAATTTTATTATTGTTTCTCTGTCAGAAAACATTCTGTATTTTAATTGGTGAATGAAAGCCAGTGAATAGTGTTGTGTGTTGTGCAGTGTTGGGACACTTCGTTTTCCATTTTCTGCCTCATCACAACGCCGCGCTTAAATACCGGGATCACTTAAAATAAATTACCATGAGTGCAGATTAAGCTACAAGCAACTAATGATATAGTTACAATATGTTTAACTTAGACAAGTAATTGTTTTACAAAAATATATGGACGAATATATTAATTGCCAGTGGCCATCTCTGATCTGACAATGTCTGACTGTAGACACGATTGGTTGTGATTATTATACTTATAATATATATATATATATATTTTCTCTCTGGTACTTAAAACACATTTGCATGTAATGTCTCAACATCAGGCGGAAAGTGGAGAATGGAGTTTCTTGACACTAGGTTCTCTCTGTCTATCCCTGTATGACTCTCTGGCTAAGCATTTCAATTTTATTTCATTTTTAAAATCCATAACAAAAAAATTGTGCTTTTCGCATGAATTTGGACATATTTATATAATATAAAGTGTTATAATGAATTACTTTTTATATATTCCCATAGATTTAATAAGTTTCTTTTACTAGCTAAGTTAGTTTTACAGTAAAGTTTATATGTGTTCTTCACAGACTGATGCACGAAATAGAGCTGTCATATTAAAAAGGATATTACTATATACAAATTTTATAAGCGTTCAAATTACATTAAACACGTCAATTATTTTATATTTAATTCTTGCTACACAATTTAATTTACTATATCAGTTATTTTTTGAAATGAAAACATTTAACAATTTCAATAGCATTAAGCATATTATGTATTTTTTTCATATTTAGAGACGAACCAGACAGAGAGCTAACAATTTTGAAACAGCACAATTTATTAGCGATGCTCCGAAGGACGAAAACAAAAGAGTTGCAAGACTCATCGTTTTCAATTTATTGTCAATTATATCGGGAATTGAACGGATTCCGATAATGTTCTCTTGCATTTTTAAAATAAAAACATTCACAGAACTTCTTCTTCAATTTTTGCAAAACATTCCTTATTATATGGACGTGATGAATAAAAATCGCCAATTCCATTTTAAAGACAAAAATGCAATCTCGCATAGTTTGCTGGAAATTCGGAAACTGATAATAACGATATTTCGCTTTTTTTGTACAAAACAACGTTAATCCAATTGCATTACAGAACAGAGATAACTTACAATTAATTATAATTTTAAATAGGAAATAAGTTTGTGCATTTCAGTTTTTCTACTAATCTCATTACTTTCATATCAATTAGAGCGCAAATTTGATATCTGGACATAATGTTGATTTTACACAGAGCTGAACTGAAAGTATCGCGCAATAAATCATTTCAATCCATAACCATCTGTGGATCTTAATTTAGCTAATCTTGGATAGGATATAAAGGATATATATAACAATAAACTAAACTAAACATCTTCAGACATAAGGATTTCGAGGGACTTGAAGATTATTTAATAACAAGCACACTACAGATTTGACAATATAAAACTTAAAAGGTTTAGGACATTTGTCTATTTCGGACCTATAACATAAATACAAACCCCATGTTGTACAAACTGTAAATTTAATGAACGATTTGTTATTCGGCAATTTGGCGTTCGGAATCATTGATAATAACAGTAAAATGTCAAGTCCGTACAAATGAGCTGCCAAAATGTACTGAAGCTATTTTATTTTATCGCCAGATCGTATATTTAATAGTTAGGTTGCATGTTGCACTTGTTGTATGACGAGGGCTCATACAATACTCGTTTACACGCTCCTGTACGTTACTGCATGCAGGATATATTTATGAAATAGACGAAATAAATTATTATTGCAATAAAAAATAGATTGAATGAAATAACTAAACAAAAGAGGATTAAATTCGATTATTTTAGCCTTGTACTTGAAATGATAATTTAAATAAAAAGCAATTATTGCCCAGTTGATAATTTCTTACCGAAAACGATGGTAATGAGTTCGAATTTCACTTGAAGGAATATAGTCTACTCGTAAAAGAGCAATTAAACACGCAATATGTATTCATATTATTCAGTTCACTTAGTCTATGTATATTATATACAAAGGTTACTGGACTCAACAAATAACATCAATACAATCCCGAGGGATGTTGAATGCTAATTACCGCATTGGAGGTCATCCTGAAGTGGCGGTGGCGCTTGCGGTCGGACTAATTGTGGTCGCATTCCTGTCCCGTGGCCACTGTTCCAACGGCCAGCCATCCGGTCGCGTCGCACGTTTTAGAAACTATTTACAGACTTAGATTGCCTGATATATGCTAGTACACTTAAAATTAGTTCCCCAGTTTTGGTCAAGCATTTGAAGTATTTTTTTTGTAATATGATGGTTGAAAATGAAAGTATTTTATATTGGTTATTTAAATAACATTTTATTAAAACTTAATCATGATTTTCCAATATTACCCAAAAATCTTGGAGGTTTAATAGATTTTTAATACGCAAAGATAATGAACTTTTATAGGTAAGTCCTGAACTAAATCACATTGGAGTATCAGTATTTTAACATGAATTAAAAAATTTGCACCCATTTTTTACGAAAATAAAAGTAATATAAAATTTGGTAAAGTGTCTATGGAGAAGGAGAGCAGTTAACACAATCTTATTATTAATAAAGTGAATGTTGAAGATAATTAAGTAAACAACAAACCGTTTCTGATGATGATGAAACAAAAATGAAACGGAAGTAGATTTCCGCTTTGTTTGTAACTTGACTTTAGTTCGCAACATTCTCTAGTAGTTTTCCCATTAATTATAAAATATTCATTATTTTAACTTTGTTGCAAAAGTGACTAAAAGTGTGCGAAATATGAGAAGGTCATTTGTCAGAAGGAGCGCTCATCTCGTAATTGATACCGCCTTTGTTCTATTACTATTGTTTAATACTAAATAAATACTATTGCGAAATCCATTGTATACCGAATTAATGTACGTTTTTGTTAATATCTAACAGAAATTGCTTTGATAATGAAAATATGAACATTCACTCTAATGACGAAATGGTTAAAAAATTGAGATTTTATGAAATATTTTGCAAATGTATTGAACAATTACGCTTTTTTATTTGTGTATAAAAATAAGTGTAAAAATTTCACTTTAATAATTAATAATAATAATAAGAAAACTCCCTTTATATATTATTAGCTTTATACCGTTAGACTTAAGAAACTAATTTATATGTAGTATATACGCAATATATATACATACATTATAATGAAGTTTAACTTCTTCCCGCATAAAAGAATAGACGGAGAGAACCAGTGTTAAGACACTCCGTTCTTCACTTTCCCGCCGAATTCGAGGCATTGCGTGTTGAGTGTCAAAATTGAACGCTGCGCTTTGTGTTACCGAAATCGAACCCACAAACAATTGCGTTTCCAGTCAGACACTGTCCTCGATATTTAATAGATATAAATTATTAAATTAAGTTAAGGAGCTTGAAATTACAAATTCTAAATGACATACAAACACAACAATGTCAATTTAATCAAAATGTACACAGCTGGATTCTGTGAGTATCATATAGCTCTTAAGCACGCTTTGCAGCACTTTATGTATTTTATTTGTTCCTAGATCGACACTTTAGATAATTGACACTATCTCATTGATACCATCTGATCTCCCTTCGAAGAAATTCATTTAGAAACAATAAAGAATAAGAATAGAGGCCATTGTCTGTTTGTTTCTGCTACTTTCCCTTATCTCCCACACATAACAAGTTCCATAAAAATCACCTACTGTCATGGCACATCCGTTCTGTATTGGCCTGTTTAGTGGCGTAACACCGTGCGTTGAGATGAACTTATCACAGCAGGGAAATAAATATAATCAGTTCCTCGAATGGAAATCGAACCAACAACCATCGCGTTCACCATTGGCGGACACCTCCCATTCGCTACGATGACCGCTAATATAAGGTACAATTTCTATACAAAATCTATAATTTAAAGTTATGATAACCGTACATATAATAATATAAAGTATAAAACCTTATTTATATTTATATGCATTTGTTAGTATGTATTTATGTATAAACGCTCCACTACAGTGTCGCTTGTCGCTTGTATTGGGAGGTTTTGACAAATGAGATGTCACACGATTCGTCTTCATCGCGAGTGTCATAAGCATAATTCATTTGAACTATTTCAAAACAGCTGTATTTGAAATTTGAACTGTTCTACTATAATTATTTTGATAGATTTGTAAATAGTTTCAGTTTTAAAATAGATAAATTATAATAGTAAGCTATAACTCTGTTTTTCTTTTTGCACTAATAGAAAAGTTACTTTTTAAAAATGACTGATGACGAAGGATTATACTACGTAATTAATTAAACTAAACAAGAGGAACAAAAACATTTAAAAATATAGGAAAGAATCTCGAAGGAGATTCAAACATAAAGCCTTTGTTAAAGACATATTAATAAGACATATTAGACCTTAGTGTGCGAATTACACTTTAAAAAATGTAAAAAAAAGACATTGTTTTTTTAAATTATTAACAGAACTTCACAAATATGTCAATAAAGCAAGAATTTGTCCTTTCTTTGTACTTATCAAAAAATCCAGACCTTTCTGTTTAGTGTTTCGTGATAGATGACGGCCTCAGTGTGTGCCAGCTATCTATTTGTTAAAAAAATTAAATAGGTTAATAAATAATATTAATCCTATTTATATTATGGTTCCATTATTATAACTAATATATATATATACGTATATATATATATTCAGATATGAATATGAAATAAATAGAAGTTTAATTTCAGTTTCAGGCTATAATTAAAACTCGACAAAACAAAAGTTCCAGGGCATTGTCTTGAAATGGCGAATGGCGATGGCGTCGTAATTGCAACAAACACTTTGCTCACTTTGAGAGACATCTTTTATTAAACAGACAACGACCTCAAGTCCTTTGAGCCACCTTGGAAATAATTAAAAATAAATAGACAATCCATTGATTTTAGATTTAGATTATAGTTTTTTGTTTACAAGTATGCTTTGCTGTATTTGTTGCTGTAAGGGCCACAACCTTATAGGGCAGGCGTCGAAAGACAACCGGCCAGCAAGACGGCAATCGCGTTTATGAGAAGGGCTGATGCTCGCTTGGGCACGTTCACGTCGAGGGTTCATCGCTTCCCACTCCACTGCCCCACCACCACACCGTGCACCCAGTACACCGTAATCCGAAATATTTGTATTCAACTATTAAAATAATGTGTCAAAATTCAATACAAATTAACAGAAAACGAAACATAAAAAAGGCCTTTTTTATTGTCATCGCAAATGCAGGGGAAATTGTAGACGCTTAAATTTCGTTCGAGTCATTAATATACGCGAGATCGAGACATCTATCTTCTTTGTATTTTCCCCTGATGCTCGTTGGCTCGATGCCTCGATATTAGCTTTTTCACAGTCAGTCTTGTTTCATTGCACAATCAAAGTTGATTAATGTTAAGCAGCATCATGATAACTGATTCAACCTCCAATTGTAAATTTTAAGTACAATCCCACTGAATTAAAAAAATCTATAGGCTAGCTGACTTCGTCATCCTGGCTTCTATCTATCTATCTGCGTCAACTGATAATGAAAAGGACTATCCCGGGACCCAGAGTCATTTCTCTAATCATTGCAGATGTGTTCAAAATGAATGACATTTTTGGTGGTAAAGATAAGAACTATTAATTCACTTAAAAAAGACACATTTAGAAAACGTATGCGTTCCAGAACGCATGGTCAGAGCGCTTGAACGGTTTTCAAGAGGCGCGGGTTCAAGTCCCGCTGCGTTCATATTTTTATACGTTTTCTAAATATGTCTTTTTCAATTTCCTAAGTGTGCGATTAACACTTTAAAAGCTTTAAAAAAATATATTAATTTATTTATTAATCTGAAGATCAAATGACCGGCAAAGCTATTGAAAACGTAAATTCAATATCGTTAAATCATGCATCTGACTTTTACTTATGCTAGGTCTTTTACTATACTTAGTTATAAGCGGTTAAAAGTACTAAAACAGATATGTTAATATTATGTTTAAAAAACAAATTGGAGTGGCATTCCACTCGAGTGCGTTCATCCAGCTATCATAAATTTTGACTGCTGGTTCTTACATTACAGCTAGCACTATAAGTGAGTGTTCCTAATCAAGTTTTAGAATCAAATAATTGTAAGTTTATATTCATTTGATAAAAAATTTACAAGTTTCAAATTTTAACTTTGTAGGTAATCTAGTATGATATTGGTCTATAGGTCAGTTGGTGATAAAAAGTACTATTTTCGTACGTTGATTAGAACCGTTTGAGGTGTGGTTATGGAGCACAAATGGGTCTCGTAAGTTTCTATATGTGAACGACATTTTACATTTTTATGTCAAATAATTGTTGAGTCATTAGAAGGTCAAAAGTGGCTGGAAATGGTTCGTGTAAAATTACACACGGTGCTGTTGGCCAGTTCTGTTATCTTTTTTACTTGGCTTGACACGCTATTGCATTTCTAAATATTTTATGTAATTTTATAGGAGAAGGTGGCTTATAGCTTGTACTTTACTTTTGTTCACTGTTAGTTAATTTAGGAATATAACCTGTTAGGCAGACGACTTTGTCGAGACTAACTAAAATCTATGTGATTTGTTCACTTGACTTGCGACTTGACTATAAGACAAAAACGTGAAAAATTATTATATTACGCCTGAGTTTTACGTTTTATATTCATATTTTATTGAAACTACTTTCATTGTCATTTCAATACATTTCCTCTGTATTGTGAGTGAGTATTGTGAGTGAGTCCTCCTATCCGTTGTCTGGGGGTGACATTTTCGCCTCCGATTTAAGAAAGCATTGTGGAGCGGAAATGATGATTGCACTTAAGAATCAAAAATTTTTATCATTTTTGTCGTAATTCAGAATTTCTAAATATACTGCTAAAAAGTTAGATGTACTGAAAATAAGTAACTCAAATCTATTGTCGTCCAACGATTCCATATTTGTATAGAACTCATATATATATATATATATATATATATATATATATATATATATATATATTTTTTTTAAAGTTTAACTTTTGTGAAGCAGGCATTCCTTTACTGTCTTTCACTCATTTAGAGACCTTATCTCATAAGACTGAAATATCTTAAACCATCGCAATTTGTCAGCCCGTTAATTACCTTACAACAAAATAAAAAATACCTTGTAAAGTAAGTGTAGCCAATACAAGATAATTACATATTTAGAAATCGTATAAAAATTTGAACGCAGCGGGATTTGAACCCGCGCCTCTTAAAAACCGTCCAAGCGCTCTGACCGCTGACGCTTGACGCTTATTACAACTTATATTTGTTGTTAGCATCTCTGTAGAGAGTATTTTTACAAATTTCTGCTATCCAAAGATTATTCTACGAACAATCGTTTGCAAATAACACTTTAAAAAATGTTCAAAAATAAATACTAGATAATATTAAGTAATTGGAAAATTATTTCAATCCAATTTTTCATGCCCAGTGAGGGCGTGCGGGCGTGAGGCGCTTGGACGTTTTCCAATGCACTGACGTTATCACGACAAGGGAAATAGATTACGCGTTCTTCCACTATGCGTTGTATGATATTAGTGTTATAGTTGAAATATAAAATATATATTGTGTTATAGAAGCAGTAGTCATATAGAAGACTTCTAGTGTCAAGAATACCATTATGGACTTTTTCATCAAAATTATACTTAGGAAAAGAACTCAAACTGTCATTGGTTTGAAAAACATTACAGTTCGTATTTATAAAATAAATTCTTTTGAAGTTTATTTTAAAGAAATAAACACGCTAAGTCTAGCTTTTAAAAACATTTTAGTTATATAAAGTGGATATTATGCTTTATTCTCGACAGACGAAGCTTATCTGATTTAAGGCACTTTCACTAAAATTTAAGCTGAAGTAAAAGTACATCTTATGTATTTAATCTCGAACTGTCAATTTTTTGTATATGCCAATTAAAAGTTAATATAATATAAATGTATTTTACTGAAAATATATTGAGATTGTAATACTTGTCCAATCTTCGATACGTTTTTGATAACGAGCCTGTCAAATGCAAACTTTTTGATGACATTTGATGTTTCAACACATCGTTATATTTACCTCACATTAATTTATGTGAGTTATCGAATTTACTTTTGTACAACATATAATTTATTTAAGCCTTGCTAGAGTTATATTAAAGCAACAATACAAAAATCATTCATTCTACTCCATCCAAGCATTGCCAAGTACTCCTAAGTTCAACAAATAATTTAAATAGAACAAAATCGTTAAAAATGTTCACACCGTAATTTGCAGAAATGCAAAATGTATGTGAGGGTACGATCTAAATTCCTTCGATTAAGTCAGTTGACAAAAATTTATAAAAAAAAAACAAATATATTTTAATAACACTTCTTTAAAAAACACACTGATTAATCAAAATTAAAATTTCTACTGCAATTGTTTACTTGAAGAAATTCTGCGAGTGTTTTGTTTCAGTACATCCGGTAGAGTTTGTGTAACAATGAGCTTTGAAATGTCAACTGGGAGCTTAAAAGTGATAAACACTGAAGTCACATAAGTCCTCGCTTTACTCAACCGTCGCTTGTTTTGGCGGCGTGACCTTTTGACCTTCAAGACACAGTACTTTCTTTAATATTGTTCAATACGGAGTATATTTTAAACATCAACATTATTTTAATTTTAACAAGCACATTGATTTCTTGCCTAAATATTTGAGTATGAAAATAAAAATGTTAAAAACGCCGGCAAGTAAAGATTTCATCTCCCACGTGATAAGGAGATAAGTACAGCCTCTGTTGAGCCGCATTGCCGTCAGTGGTCCTACATTATGGTAATGCATGCGTGTAGCACATTGGACGCGGTCCAAGCACGTGATGTTATTACATTAGGCTGAGCAGTGAGCACTCCCCGTGGGAAGTGAGTACAAAGCTTTTATTAAAGCCTTCTTCTTGTTCTATCTTTATTATACTTTTATATACTTCAAAAAAGCGTCGTGAGATCAATTTATAGATTATAAAGGAGCTCAGGGTTCTTTGCGAGATGTTTTTAACCACATAGGTATAATTTACAGTTGCTTCGCAGTATATATGTGTATTATAATATTTTGTTTGTCCGACTAAATCTACAATTGTGTAAATGTTATGATAAAAAAGAGACAGACATACCATAGGAACGAGGAATAAGATTAAGCTTGAAACACCAAGTTATCACCTCCAAAAAGTTAATAAGTCTTTTTCAGTTTTTGTCAGACCCACGTCTGACTATACACATCTATAAGAAGAGTACAATTCCACAATCTATGTTCGATTTTGCCACTGGAGAAATTTGAAGCCACCACACAAATAATATGGTGAAGTGCAGGTTAGCTATGACTGTAATTAATGATTAAATTGTAACTTTTATATCTGAAAAGAGCAACTGTTGAGTTTCCCGCCGGCTCTTCTCAGCAGAACTGCCTTTCAAGCCAGTGGTAGCTGTATTTTCATTCGACGATTCAAAAGTGTGCATACAAAAGTCTATTTGAATAAAGGATATTTAAAATTTTAATTTGAAATAATATTAAATAAAAAGTCGTCCAACTGATACTGTTGTAATTAATAAGAAAGATCATTTAACAATTAAATTCTACTTTAAAAAAAATGTTAATTCTAACCTGTATAGTAGCATGATAATAATTTTAAAATATTTTTGGAACGATATGAAAGATGGGATAGGAAAAATGGGTTTTCCTTTCCCGTCCCATTCTTTTATCCTGTATTTTAATTTATTAAGCACAGTCTTAACAAATAAACAATTGTATGGCTAACTAATAGTGTTAGTGAAAGGATCCTCCCGTAAAATTTATTTATTTCGCTGGATATTTTCCGGGACCCTTTCTTTTCATTATTTTGGTAGGCAGAGAGAATTTGGTGACGCGACTCCGTTTTTTACTTTGTACCAATTTGAAGGCATTGGTTGTTTAGATGGTAGACTGATATTTGAGACGACAATCATCGTGTCTAGCCTGAGTCGGTAGGCCGGTCCCTACTTATATAAAGACTACAGCATGCGGCTTATGAACGAAAATATAATTTAAAAAATAAAATCTTACAGGAAGCCAATACATAACATATTAGTAATTAACTATAACAACATGTACATGAATTATTAAACGCAGCAGGATGAGAACCCGCGCCTCTTGGACCTCTTGAACCACTCTAGCCAAATAAGCTATACGTTCCTATCGAGCTTCGTCAAAATTCATTTGTTATAATTTTTATTTTAAATATATTTCTTATGAGTGATTCATTCATTCAATCATATTTTAGTTATTTTCGTTTTTAATACTAAATGTTGTTTCAGTTGCAAGTGCTTTTGCTTCTCTGGTCATTACCGGATTAGTGGATTCATCACATTTAAATTTTAATTTATATAGTTTAATCAAAAATTAAAATAGTTATAGTACCTGTTATTTGTTTACTCGTAAGGCCAGAGTTCGTTTGTAATCGTTATTTTGCATAGAAATTATACAAGCTTTAAAACATCGATTTTTTACTTTTATGAGTTATACAATGTAAAAAAATTATAATTCATATAAAATCTACTATAAAATATATATCATAGTAGATTTTATATAATGATATGCTTTTTACATAAGAACAGTTATTATTGTATTTGTATTGTTTATGAAAGGATGTTTAAAGTTTATTTTAAAATATGTTAAAATGTTATCTGTAGGCTTAGAATTTGGTATATAAAAAAATTTCGTGTACCAATCCTTCTACGTTAAAATTTTTACAAACAGCTCTTTTTTGTTTTTTACTTTCATATCTTGTAGTTTTTATATATTTTATATTACAGAGAACAAAAACAGCCGAATAATACCTCTCATCGTTCCCTCATCTACACTTGTTTCAGAGATATTATGTATTTTGTAGCTTCTGCTATTTATACCAATGCCAGACTTTGGTCGATATTTTTCCCAGAATGGCAATCTAACCCACAATCAATATTTTAAAGCCGACTCATTAAACAATAATGAAATGTAAATAAGTAAAATATTATGCAACTTTTATAATATTAACAAGCAAAGCAAAGTCGCAGGCCACAAATAGACTAGCTATAAACTAAAGACAAAGCGGACATATTCATATCAGAGCTTATAATGACAAACGCTTGAAGTTTGCAAACTAAAGTGTGTGTGTGTATGTGTATATTAGAAATAGTTGATAGTCGTGACGACGGTCGACAGCGGACCACACTTTGTTCCGAGACATGTTGTGTCACTTAGATTTGTATATAAAATAATTGCTACAAACATTGCAAATGCTTAATAAAACCTCTTGACGAAGATGAGGATGAGGACATAATCCGTGTTTCTTTAAAAGATTTCACTATTTTAATTCTATTCAGTTTTTTACACACAGCTCAAGTACAGATAACCAATTCAAGACTGTGCGAGTGGAGTGTTGAAACTTACCGCAACCTTTGTCTTATCAGGTCGGAGAAAATAAAAATAAATTTCCCGAGTGGATATCGATCCTACCACCAATCGTGTTTACAGTCAGACACTGTCCCATGGCTTTATTACCCCATCTGGTAGGTCAATCAGGGCCAAAATATTCGTGATTCGTATTCGCCCTGATATCGTTTCCCCTCTCCCCAGCTGGATGCAGAGGTATGACCACACCGTATTGTACTGTTAAATTGACGTAAAGAGTTGAAAGCTTATATATATTTTGTCCTATTAAATCACTTTGACTCCGACGGCTTAATTAAACAATCATGCACGCAGCGTGTGTAACGGTAGCCCATACTACAGTAAGCATGGAGCTAAAGACATTGTACGTTGTACTATATTATGTGTACAGAATACTTGTCTGCAAGAGACGTAAGGCATCACTTGTAAGCTGGAATACTCTAATAATATATAATAGCTAATAGCTATTGATAGATAGATATTTGAAATCATATGGTTTCATTAACAATTTGAGCCTTGAACCTGTACATGAACCCGAACACCGAATATTATTGTGTGTGTGTCTTCAATTAGTAGTCAAGTAATATTGTTATATTTAAGGGAACTTTAAGGAAATAGGAAGCGGCTAAAAATGATTTACATACAAATGTACAGATGTATATCTCATATTGGCAAGATTTAAAATATCTTTGTATGTATATATAATAATAAATTTTCACAAACGTGTACATCAATTAAATTATTAGTTTAATGTATTAGTAATGATTTATTATGAAAAAACTTGACTCTGCACTCTTTTGCCGTATAAACTTGTAGTGTGATCAATTTTATCCTTCTCCGTTAGCAAACTTTTTGTAAAAATAGTTCTATCAGGTATTCATTTTACTGAAATTAAATGAATTTACTACTGTTTTATGTGTACTTTTAATAAACTACCACGAACATTAATGTGTGTGACAATGAAGCCAATTTTTGAAATGTAACTGTTTATAACCGGATTAGTGGCCTATATCATTATTATTCCAAAATATATAATATGCGCGATTAATCCGGTTAAGAATGGTTTCATTCAAATATGTGTAAAAATTACGAAACAACCTAAAAAATAACTAAAAACGACACTGATCAAGCATCGAACTTACTACCAACCTAGCATCACAAATTATAACTAGTAATTCAACATCTAAATCCAAAAAAAATTAAAATTAAAACCTCAACAAATATTGATTGACCCTAAAACAGAGTTTATATCCAAATTATTCAAATTATTTTAATCGGCACTTGAAGCCGGCGTTTTAGTGAATTAACGTTTATGCTCTAACGATTATGTTATAAAGGTTATACCGTTATCATGTTAATGTTGTCATTACTGGTAATGTCGGAGAGTCGGAGAGAACGGCTCGGTGAGGGGGGAAGGGAAGTGGGGGTAGGGAAGTGGGGGTAGGGTGAGGGGTGGCAAGGGTTACTTCATCGCTTGTCTTCATAATTCGGTATTAAGAGGGTCTTGAATCTCGAGGGTTTGATGAATTGCTTGACTATTTGGTTAGTTATTTAACGAATAATATAATTAATTTGACGATTACTTTGAATTTTGTTTTTGTATATGTATGTATTGTTTGTGCATTATGTATATGAATGTACTTGTCGCAAATAGGACGCATTAACACTGTCTAGTGTCTGACTGTTGTAAGTTCAATCCCCAGTTGCTAACATGTTTCAATTAAAATTATATTTCTTTCTATTATGTTGGCGTTGGTTTATGGCTCTGTCTTGAAATGACTCAAAATTAAGCAAACTGGAGAACTCAGTATATTAACATTAGGCGCCAACACTACAATTTTGTAGACATGGGTTTTAGCTCATATTGATCATATTCATGGTTTGGTCTATACTAAAGTTTGCGTGTGTGTCTGCGAAATATGTTTTTATTATTAAAATTAAAATAAGTGATTGTTACTTTATTTTAAATTGGAAATAATATTTGGCTAGTGGATATTAGTAAAAATATTTTTGCATAGAAAAGTTGTAGCAAGCTTATTAGAATTTCAACGTAGCTGGATAAGACCGTATAGCTTAATCGGCTAGAACGCTTGAATGGTTTCCAAGAGGCACAGGCTTGCATACTGCTTAGTTAAAAATTCTATACTTAGTCTGGCCATAAATACTGTTATAATTAAAAAAAACTAAATATTACTTTTAAATTTGAAATTTGTCATATGGTTTTGTATGATTGTTCATTGATTTTTCTTATTTTCGCCCCCATTACATAAAGTAGGTATGGTGACAAACACAATTTTTTAAATCCTCTATACGCTTGGTTAGCCTGTTGTTCTGGGCGATTAGTAGGTACAATGAAACCTCCTCACTCCTCCTATTTGTGACAGAAAATTAGGTCAGGCCGTGCGTGTAGTGCTAGGCGATCAAAGTGATGGAAAGAATTCGAAGAAATCCTGTCCAAAAGCAAAACTTTTATATCGGGAGATGAAGATAGCACCTATATCCATGTCACTCATTTATTTTTTTGCTGAAAATTTAAAAAAGAACAGGTGGTCAAATCAAAACAACTACTTAAGCAGTACGTAAAAGAAGGTCACACAAAAATTTTGTGTACAGATGAGAATATTTTTACAATAAAGCAATATTTAAACAAACAAAATGACCGCATTTATGCTGAACGCTCTGAAGAAGTTTCCCAATTAATCACCTGAATTTCCCAATTACAACATGGGCATTATCCGACTTCAGTGTTGGTTTGGCGGGGTGTTAGCTATGGAGGAGTCAATAAGCCATACTTTTGTGAAAAAGGCATCAAAACATCGGCACAAGTGTACCAAGATACCATTCTTGCTCCACACTGTGACTCCAGTTCACTAGATTATGTCAGTTTTAAAGAGCTAGTCTTGTCCTAGACGCCATGAGAATTTGGAGTCCCTAAAACAATCTATACGATTGGCAGTAAATAATTTTCGCATAGAAAAAGTGTGTGCTGCTATAAATAACTGGTCTCGACGTGTTAAAGACTGTATTGCAGTCAATACAGACCACGTCGAATAAGCTTTATATATTTTATTGGTTTTATATAAATATATAAAACTAAATTAATAAATTTTACATATAATAAACAAATGTTTTTCTTTGTAACAGTATTTTATCGCATGAATTAGTATATATGTTATATACTTCTTAATTAAAGAAAAACAAACAACTGATTAGTAGGAATATAAAAAAACATCTTCAAGCTCGAAAAACATTCAATTAACTTGTCTCATGAGCAATAACGAAACCTAAAATATATATAAATTTAATTATATTTTATAATTTGAAGACGACTTCAACCACAAAATATGAATGTAAGCGTTTGTTCTAACCGTCTCACATACAACGTTCTTAAAAAGTAAATTTGAATTCACTTGCTATTTAACTCTAAAGAGTCTACACGCTTTTGTTTGCGCATTACATTGCGAAAACGTTGTACAGGGATTATTTTAATTTTGTGTGCTATTATTTAATAAAATAATACATTATTGCGGCGCAGTTAGCATGTATCTGTGGATGTGAGGGGTCTGGACTCAAATCCTAATCGATTTATTTTATGCGTTACACTGTAAGTACAATTTAAAGATGGCTTGAACATATCTGTATGAAAATCTAAGTGTTATTCCCACACTTTGGATATACGAAACATTTTTAGTAAACGTATAAAAAATATAAACGTAGTGGGATTTGAACCAACGCCTCTTGGAAAACGCAGCACTCTGACCGTTAAGACAACCGCTCTATATCCATCTTCATTAAACTTATTTTACGGTTGTTACAATTTATTTTTGTTTGTTATCTCTGTAGAGAGACTATTCCTACCCAAGGATTATTCCTCTAAAAATCGTTTAGCATAAATGAATAACCAGGGCCAATCGTTCTATTAAAAATCCAAAACATGTCTCATAATGAGTTAAAAACTCAAAAATATGTCCATGTATTGGATACAATAATAACAGTTTAAGTTTCAGCTGCAAAGACAAAGCGAGGCCGCACGTTTTTGCTCGTTGCCGGCTGTATGGTGTATAATTAGACCACTGCGAGAGGTTTGCTCGAGTGCCATGGCGTTGTACGATTTGCATTTTTACTACGACTTCACTTAACTACTTGCCGACGAGTGAGGCTTTTGTACCGAAATGCTAATAAGATTGAATCACTGTAGTAAGGGTGTGTTTATTGATGCGGCAGCGCTTTTCATTTGAAGTAACAATAATACTTTTATGCTGATTTTGACTTTAGTTTCGATTTTGTATGTATCAGTTTGCGGCGTATAAAATTTAATGATTCGTATCAACAAATAATCTACTAGAAAACAAAGACTGCTAAACGTGAAAGGCATTTGTCATTGACATATATAACAATAGACAATTTGGAAAATCTGATGGACCTTGATAGACCATCTAAACTATAAGAAATAAGGAAATACTTTATTAGTAAAACTTGTTAAGTATGGTGGATAGATTTTCTTAAGAAATAAAATCAATTTAAATTTTGCAGCCATCGCGGCGCAGCCTTAAGGATACGTCTGACTGTTAACTCGATAGTTGTGGGTTGAATTCAAACTAAAGGGAATGGTTATCCTTGTACTGTTAAATTTGTTTTTCCACCAGAGAGAAAAAGTTAAAACAAATAAAAAAGTTTAGTTTCGGAATTCGGGTAGAAAGCAAAAAATGGAGTGTCACTAGGTCTCTTTGCCAAGAGAGAAATTAAAATCTCTTATGTGGAAACCTTAGAGACAAAAAAATTAGCACTTTCAAGAAGTTATTATAATTTTTGGGTTTACTCTCTTTTGGGTTCTAATAAACAACATAAAATATTTCAAAATTATTAAATTTCTCTAAATTTTAATAACATTATTTTAATTTGGAACATTTAGAACAAATTTTACAACTTAATTGTTAAAAAATTTAAAGACGGACCTTTTAAATGCCGATCTTGCAAATACGTCGAGATAAAGAATATAGCCGACTCAATTTTCTCCTATTTAAGCAAATAATTCTAGCTGTATGAGACATCAAGCTGTTTATTTTGCTTTTAAATGAAATATTCCCTCTGTAAGATTTTAACCCTATTACGTTGTAAGGGTACGGCACGGGGTATTGAGAGTGATCGGGCAAAGGAAGCTATGGACATTGAACGGAACGCATGATATTCGCGAGACCGTAATCATTCGATTGTCTCCATCAACCAGCGCTAAACTTCGCCTGATGCGCTCCACCATTAGTGTCAATAACTTGGTCAGCAGGGAGGATTGTGTGTTACTCGATCCACGCTTACGAAAAAACCAATTGCCAGCATCAAGGTAAGCATTAAATTATATTCTTATTTTATTATAGTAACGCTTGTTAAATCCATAGATTAATTTTCTAACAAGTCAAATTAGACAGTTTATGAATGAAATCAGTATTATATATTTATGTTATTACTTTTCAAAATGATGGTCGGTGGCTGCTGGTGGCCTAGCTCTGCAATAACCTAACGTAGTTCCCATTACCCTATTTACTTTATAGTACTTTTTTAAATAAAATATATTCTTTGTTGTTTAAGATGGACGATGGATTCACCAAAAATTGCGAACTTAAGAACCTCTGTCAGCCCACTCCACCAGCAACTCATCTCTGACAAAGAAAGACCATTGAAGAACAAACAGCATGAAAGCAATGAAAGGAGTATTTGAAGAAAAGAAGGGAAAAGGAGAATAAGATAAAGACAATGTAGAAAAATAATGGTAACTGTGATAAAGAAAATTGTATCAAGGTAAAATGTATTAAGAAAAAACTTACTTACTTATAAACAGATTAAAAGTAAGAAAACTACAAACAGAAACAAAACAATCACAAAGGCAACAAAATATTTATTTAAAAGTGAAGATGAAAATGCAATGTTCAATGTTCAAAGATGACAATGCAATGTTCAGGCACAGGAAAAAGTGGAGAGATATGGTACCTATGCAGATATTGCGAAAACTGGGCTCATGAAGAGTGTTCTGGCAGTGATAGACCAGATGCTTACAAATGTGCATTTTGTGGAGGCCCGTAAAAGTCTCAGGGTTATCTTCAATATAATCTTAATCTTTTGTTTTCCATTAATAATTTCATATTGATTTCTCAGTTTTGTTTGAAATATTGTTTTTTTAATTTGTATTGCAAATAGGTTTTTATATTGATAATTATAACTAAGATATCTATGTTTAACTTTTTTGTTTTAGAGTAATTATAATGGCTTCTATTTCTCTTATGAGTTTTCATTAGCCACATTTATAGGGTAACAGGAGCGACTTCCTTTTTTTGTAAAATTGTAATTGTAAAGGTACAAGGAATACATGTATGTAATTGATTGTAACTGTGATTCAAAGATTGGTTATTAATAAAATTACTTAATAATTATGAATAATAGTTCCTAATTGAAAAGTAAGTAAGAATTACTGATAGTGCTTGTCAAGATCATCTTTAAATTTTGTATGTTAACAAAAAATACTAATATTCGCATGCCCGATGGTAGAATGTACATGGATACATATGGTTAATATTTTACTTCTGTAATATATTTACTTGTACACCTTTATTCAGAGCAAAAATTAATATAAATAAAAAATAGAATAAAATAAATACCCTATTCTCCCTAAAGATTAAAAAAAAAGCGCATAATGTTTTTTTAGATAGACTGTTTCTACGAATAGTACAAAATATTTATTTAGTGTCATTTGCACACTTAGGATATGAAAAAGTATTATAAAGAATGTACAAATTATTATTTTTAAATAATATAATGTGGTCAGAGCGTTTAAACGGTTTTTAAGAGTCGCGGGTTTGAAATCCGTTGCGTTCAAATTCTTTATACGTTTTCTAAAACTATTTGTCATATCCTAAGCATGCATAGAACACTAAGTGCGAACAACACTGTAAAACAGATGTTAGTCAGATACCACTGACACTCTGTTATTGAAATAAAAATTACCACCTCAAACCCACAATTATCCTGTGTTAATTCAGACACTTACTACTGCGCCAAAATGGTTCTCTAATGTATTAAGTATCATTATTTGTGATTAATTGACGAGGATGTCCAGAAATTGTTATTCTTTATTTCATATATAGTAATATATGAAAGTCGCCGTATAAAGGTTACACAATTAAGTGCCACGATATATTAATAGCTGTTGTGTCGCGTTTTTTGGCAAGTTCATCATCTATAACATATAATAACGACAATAGACAATCAAAACAAAACAAATAATTAATGTAACACGTAAATAAGTTTCATTTGCTATTTCCTCTCAATTTATAATTAATTATTTTGCAAAAAAACAGCCTGACAGGCTGACTTACAACTTCCAAACTGTTAGTCTTGTTAGTGTCAGCGTAACTCCATGTGTCTGGAATAGGTAACCCGTAAAGGAGTGGACCTTGTCTTGTCCTGACAGCAGGATGCATGACCTGATGAAATATACCTTATTGCATTTAGGTAGTTGTAATGTTAATTCATCATTTCATATATTGATATCGATTCTTTAATAAGCCTTTGTTTGATTTGGAAGGTACACTTCCATTATCATATAAAAATATTAATCTGAAGGGAACTCAGCTTTATACTAGGGTGAGACTTAGGAGCGCGGAAAACAGTTTAAAATTTACCCGATATTCAATATAACAACTTGTTACATTTTGACGTTACAACGAGACGAGAAATGATAACAGTTTTAAGCTTAATGGAAGCTTTTAGTCCTCGATGAGTAGGTTCGTGTAATAAAAACATGCTCTACAAATAAACTCCGCTCTACTTTATAACGCACTTAATTTCAGCGGTTTTGAAATTTACCTAGCGAAGTGCTCCTTCCGACTGAAGATACCCTCTAATTAAACCGTCCTAATCGAAAATATTAATTACCGATTAATTGGTGCCGAGTAATGTAGATTTTCAACTCTAATGAGAGAAGCATAACGCTCAATTACAAAGCAAACTCAATCTAACTATAATAATCATTCGGGTTAATTTGTTGACTTTAGAGAATTTATTGAAACACGTAATTAAGCGGTTTTAAAATATTTGCGTTATGTTCAAGTTTAGAAATGTGCTCGAAGGCTCTACATTTCTACGTAGGCTCTACACTTTTTTCACTAGAGGCCTGATAAAATATAGAGTATCTTTATATATTTACTCTACCTAACAAAATATATACAAGATAATATATGAAACCATGCTTCATTCGTCCAATAACAAATGAGCAAATATCGTCAGTAATATTTGAAAGTGTCATTTAAATACTTAGAATTATATGAAAATGCCAGTTTCTAAATGCTTAAATTCATTGGAGTATTTGAGAAATGTCTGTCTGACGATTCTTTCAACTGTTGTGGAAACGTTTTAATTATCTTAATTACTGTTTTGGTAAAAGGTTACAAAAAAGTACGACATTGAATTTCCCAACAGCGTGTTCTTTTTAATTTATCTAAAATATATAAATAGTGAAAAATAGAGTGTCGTAACCCTCGGTTCTCTCTGCCTTACTAAATACAATATTATAAACACAGATAATAAAAAACAATTCAAATTAGAGCTACAACCGGGCCAATGTTTCTCATACAGGGGCGAGTTCTGTTGATATTGCTCGAGTCTTCAAAGTTCAGAACTGCAGACTTCATTAGAATCCATCGAATAGTTTCTCCGTTATTTGATAACATACTGGACAAGTTATCATAATATTATAAACTGGTTTCAAGCGTAACTCTCTACATATAGTTGGAATATAATACATTAAATTTAAATTAGAGTTATGCTAAAGACGGCCACAGTGGCGTTTTAAAGAGTACATGTTCGGAGTACTGGTACTGGCTGTCGTATATAACACAACATTCACAGATAAACGGAAAATAGAGAATTTGTATAGAAGTGATAAATTACTAAATTATTATTTCTTTTTAACATGATATGAGTATGTGAAGATAAAAAAGAAAGCTCAATAAATTCAGACTGTCATTAGACAAAGCATACCTTGTCGTTGTTTTGATGTTAATATAAGTATATTGTATATGGCACGTTAAATAACGTCTAACTCTTAAATCTACAACTCGAAATGTAGGCAATGTAGCCCTCCATTGCCTACAATTCGTACCGATTACATATTGTAACATAATATTCTTACCTTCGTATAGGTCAGTAAAATAATTCTGCACCGTAAATACCGCGATAATTTGTAAATCTCTTTGTTTCACTGATTGATGGGGGATCCCTGTTACTGCACCCCCCCCCCTGCTACTCCTCGACCCTCTTATCCCTCCACGCCCCTCTCATTCGCTAAAAGCTTAACTAATAGCCGTCTTATCTGAGTTGTTTAGTATTTTCACATTTATCTGCATTTAAACCTGCACTGTTAATGTATTAGAGCTTAAAATATGAAGTACCTACTTTTATGTGTGTAAGTTAACTTAAAAGCTATTTCATATTAACAAACATACTCCGCGCGTACTCCGATAACAATATATCAGTCAGGTAAGAATTACTTCTTAGTAACTTAGTAAGAAAAATACACATTTAGAAAAAGACTCATTTAGATGTGCTAAGTGTGCGATTAACACTTTTAAAAATGTTAAAAAGACTCCAGTTAAAAAATTGTGTATACATCACATATGGATATCTTATTTTTACTTATTTAACTTTATATTATACATATATACATATATTATACATAAGTAACAATAGAGAATAGATAAAATTTTCGTGTAAAGGCGACCTTATCACCACAGGTGTTCTCTTCCAGGCAACCCTTACCAAGAAAAGACCGGAAGACAAATAATTAGGTCGGTGTATACACCGCTCATTTGTAAATGATATAGAAATATCTATGATTTTTTTAAATTTTTTTAAACTGTTATTCGCACACTTAGGAAATTGAAAAATACATATTTAGAAAACGTATAAAAATTTGAGCGCAGCGGGATTTGAACCCGCGCCTCTTGAAAACCGTTAAGCGCACTGACCGCTAAGCCATGCGTTCTGCATCCAGCTCTGTCAAAATTCTTACATGCTTATTACAACTTATATTTGTTGTTAGCATCTCTGTAGAGAGATTTTTACAAATATCTGCTACCCAAAGATTATTCTACGAACAATCGTTTGGCAAGTGAGAATGTTTTTTATTAAATGCTAACAAATGCATTTTCTAAATATGTATTTTTCAAATTTCTAAGTGTGCGAATAAAACGTTAAAAAATGTTAAAAAATATTTAATCGTTTGGTTGTCGTACCTGACTCTAGGTTAGTTACTTACTTAAAGTCTCTATATATATATATATACTATATGACATAAGCATCTATTACCTTTAGTATACTTTCTTTAGTATACTTTGATACGCAGGTTCTGGGATCCATCATTTGCCTTCAACAAACAAGTGAATACAATGTAACCATTGATCAGCACTTGGATATAGAGATTCAGAATTCCTATTGACGTGAATTTCGACGGTGTTTCCAAACAATCGTGTTCAGAACTGAAATTAGCGAGCTCTGATTCACGCCTCACTGTTCATTCGTTAAAAGCCTTAGTAATTGCGACCTCATCACTGTTAAACCGTTCGTTTCAGAGCAAAGATATTTTTACCTACTACAGTTCGTTGTCTCGGC
Organism: Podotricha telesiphe; assembly: GCA_038994665.1. NCBI lineage: Eukaryota > Metazoa > Arthropoda > Insecta > Lepidoptera > Nymphalidae > Podotricha > Podotricha telesiphe. Next base: position 80,904 of record JAOYRR010000511.1, on the reverse strand, counting down.
AAATCAAGACATTTGTTATTGTCAAGGAGGTTAGCGTCTGGGGATACTATTGTTTTTTCAGACGTTAACTTACAGTATGTTTATACTTGGTACAGAAATTGTGTCAAGGATAGGAATTACTGATTATTTTTTAATTAGTATTATTAATTATTGAATACAAAATACATGGTTTTGCACTATAGTTTTATTTTTTTCACATAATGTCTTTCCGTAACAGAATTTGTTGAGGAAACTCATTTTAAAATAAGATATTATTTTCTTTGGCTAAGTATTTACCCGCCGTTCGTAATTCAACTGCATTGCAGACGAACGTTTAAATTTTCTTGCAAGTTTTGTCTGTTTTTTTTACAGTGTTTCCATTCGTGCGAAGCGCGAGATGAATTGTAAATGCAATTTATGCACTTGAAAGAGTCCGAGGTGTTTTCAGAATTCGGGACGTCTCGATGAGACTGCGAGAGCATTGATAGAAATTTAATACAATAGTTATATAAATAACTTGTTATTTTTGTGAAATATTTCATGTACTATATTTATTATTCAGAGAAGAGGGAGTAAATATATGTCCAAAAAATGGCTCTACAAATCTCCTTCCAGCATTTTCTATCATATATTTTGAAAAGAAACCATATTTAACTAATAAGTTCATTGATTAACACGATTATTACACATTTAGAAATTAACTACTTTTAACCGGATTTGCGGTGTGCTGGTATATATACAAACTAGATTGTGACTGTGGTTTATCTTACATTAACCAAACAAAGAGGAGCATCGGTGAAAGAACACATCTCTGATATCAAGAATGGGTGTGTATCGAAGTCAGCTGTGTGTGAGCATACAATGGATAAAACCAACCATTATATCAGGTTTGATAAACCTCATATTCTCGCTAGGGAAAACAGATATATCCCAAGGATGATCCGCGAGGCTATTGAAATACAAAAACACCCTAATTTCAATAGAGAAGACGGTTGGAAACTTTCTACCATCTCGGACCCAATACTGCTATGTACAAGCTTTCAAGTCGCAATCTTACCACACCAGAGAGCAAGATACATTCAGCTTATTCCGCAATAATCCAAGGCAGTACGCGAGGCAACTAAGAAATCGTTGGCGGTAGTTTGATATAAAAAAAAAAAAAAAAAAAAAAAAAAAAAAAAAAAAAAAAAAAAAAAAAAAAAAAAAAAAAAAAAAAAAAAAAAAAAAAAAAAAAAAAAAAAAAAAAAAAAAAAAAAAAAAAAAAAAAAAAAAAAAAAAAAAAAAAAAAAAAAAAAAAAAAAAAAAAAAAAAAAAAAAAAAAAAAAAAAAAAAAAAAAAAAAAAAAAAAAAAAAAAAAAAAAAAAAAAAAAAAAAAAAAAAAAAAAAAAAAAAAAAAAAAAAAAAAAAAAAAAAAAAAAAAAAAAAAAAAAAAAAAAAAAAAAAAAAAAAAAAAAAAAAAAAAAAAAAAAAAAAAAAAAAAAAAAAAAAAAAAAAAAAAAAAAAAAAAAAAAAAAAAAAAAAAAAAAAAAAAAAAAAAAAAAAAAAAAAAAAAGTATATTGTATATGGCACGTTAAATAACGTCTAACTCTTAAATCTACAACTCGAAATGTAGGCAATGTAGCCCTCCATTGCCTACAATTCGTACCGATTACATATTGTAACATAATATTTTTACCTTCGTATAGGTCAGTAAAATAATTCTGCACCGTAAATACCGCGATAATTTGTAAATCTCTTTATTTCACTGATTGATGGGGGATCCCTGTTACTGCACCCCCCCCCCCCTGCTACTCCTCGACCCTCTTATCCCTCCACGCCCTCTCATTCGCTAAAAGCTTAACTAATAGCCGTCTTATCTGAGTTGTTTAGTATTTTCACATTTATCTGCATTTAAACCTGCACTGTTAATGTATTAGAGCTTAAAATATGAAGTACCTACTTTTATGTGTGTAAGTTAACTTAAAAGCTATTTCATATTAACAAACATACTCCGCGCGTACTCCGATAACAATATATCAGTCAGGTAAGAATTACTTCTTAGTAACTTAGTAAGAAAAATACACATTTAGAAAAAGACTCATTTAGATGTGCTAAGTGTGCGATTAACACTTTAAAAAATGTTAAAAAGACTCCAGTTCAAAAATTGTGTATACATCACATATGGATATCTTATTTTTACTTATTTAACTTTATATTATACATATATACATATATTATACATAAGTAACAATAGAGAATAGATAAAATTTTCGTGTAAAGGCGACCTTATCACCACAGGTGTTCTCTTCCAGGCAACCCTTACCAAGAAAAGACCGGAAGACATATAATTAGGTCGGTGTATACACCGCTCATTTGTAAATGATATAGAAATATCTATGATTTTTTTAAATTTTTTTAAACTGTTATTCGCACACTTAGGAAATTGAAAAATACATATTTAGAAAACGTATTAAAATTTTGGGGGCGGGGGGTTTTGACCCGGGGCTCTTGAAAACCGTTAAGCGCACTGACCGCTAAGCCATGCGTTCTGCATCCAGCTCTGTCAAAATTCTTACATGCTTATTACAACTTATATTTGTTGTTAGCATCTCTTTAGAGAGATTTTTACAAATATCTGCTACCCAAAGATTATTCTACGAACAATCGTTTGGCAAGTGAGAATGCTTTTTATTAAATGCTAACAAATGCATTTTCTAAATATGTATTTTTCAAATTCCTAAGTGTGCGAATAAAACGTTAAAAAAATGTTAAAAAATATTTAATCGTTTGGTTGTCGTACCTGACTCTAGGTTAGTTACTTACTTAAAGTCTCTATATATATATATATATACTATATGACATAAGCATCTATTACCTTTAGTATACTTTCTTTAGTATACTTTGATACGCAGGTTCTGGGATCCATCATTTGCCTTCAACAAACAAGTGAATACAATGTAACCATTGATCAGCACTTGGATATAGAGATTCAGAATTCCTATTGACGTGAATTTCGACGGTGTTTCCAAACAATCGTGTTCAGAACTGAAATTAGCGAGCTCTGATTCACGCCTCACTGTTCATTCGTTAAAAGCCTTAGTAATTGCGACCTCATCACTGTTAAACCGTTCGTTTCAGAGCAAAGATATTTTTACCTACTACAGTTCGTTGTCTCGGCAAATCAAGACATTTGTTATTGTCAAGGAGGTTAGCGTCTGGGGATACTATTGTTTTTTCAGACGTTAACTTACAGTATGTTTATACTTGGTACAGAAATTGTGTCAAGGATAGGAATTACTGATTATTTTTTAATTAGTATTATTAATTATTGAATACAAAATACATGGTTTTGCACTATAGTTTTATTTTTTCACATAATGTCTTTCCGTAACAGAATTTGTTGAGGAAACTCATTTTAAAATAAGATATTATTTTCTTTGGCTAAGTATTTACCCGCCGTTCGTAATTCAACTGCATTGCAGACGAACGTTTAAATTTTCTTGCAAGTTTTGTCTGTTTTTTTTACAGTGTTTCCATTCGCGCTTCGCGCGAGATGAATTGTAAATGCAATTTATGCACTTGAAAGAGTCCGAGGTGTTTTCAGAATTCGGGACGTCTCGATGAGACTGCGAGAGCATTGATAGAAATTTAATACAATAGTTATATAAATAACTTGTTATTTTTGTGAAATATTTCATGTACTATATTTATTATTCAGAGAAGAGGGAGTAAATATATGTCCAAAAAATGGCTCTACAAATCTCCTTCCAGCATTTTCTATCATATATTTTGAATAGAAACCATATTTAACTAATAAGTTCTTTGATTTACACGATTATTACACATTTAGAAATTAACTACTTTTAACCGGATTTGCAGTGTGCTGGTATATATACAAACTAGATTGTGACTGTGGTTTATCTTACATTAACCAAACAAAGAGGAGCATCGGTATAAGGGTGAAAGAACACATCTCTGATATCAAGAATGGGTGTGTATCGAAGTCAGCTGTGTGTGAGCATACAATGGATAAAACCAACCATTATATCAGGTTTGATAAACCTCATATTCTCGCTAGGGAAAACAGATATATCCCAAGGATGATCCGCGAGGCTATTGAAATACAAAAACACCCTAATTTCAATAGAGAAGACAGTTGGAAACTTTCTACCATCTCGGACCCAATACTGCTATGTACAAGCTTTCAAGTCGCAATCTTACCACACCAGAGAGCAAGATACATTCAGCTTATTCCGCAATAATCCAAGGCAGTACGCGAGGCAACTAAGAAATCGTTGGCGGTAGTTTGATATAATAATTGTATCAAATGACAGACAAATGGCACCTCAGTCTACCTGTGACCACGGACTACTGTAAAGTGTTCGAAACGTCGGGTCCTAAAGTGTATTTTCGAATACCAATATTATACGCGATTAATCCGGTTAAAAATAGTTTTATTTCAAAACATATTTAACTATAAGATGCCCTTCATTATTTGAACAAAATCCTTTCCTTCTGTTATATTTGAATCTACAGTCATCATAAAAATTACTGCACTTTCTACATCTGCGAAGCAATCATCAATGTGATCATCAATGTGATTTTCACAAGTGGCGCATTCCCACTCGGAGGAATTCAAATTATTATTATTATTATTTAAATTATTCTCCCGCTTTGATACCTAAGACAAAGCGCGGCGTTGAGCTGCCCTAGCAAGACGCAATGTCTCTATTTCGACTCTCTACCAAAAACAAACTAAATAAGCGAATAAAAAATATGTTATACTTATTTACTTAATGTATTCAAACAGAAAGTTTCAACTTCTGTTTCGGTAAAATTTTAAAATGTCCCATATATACTGAACTGAATTCTGAACATAATATTAAGATGGTAATTAAATCTCTATCTTTCTCTATTATCTTAGAAATGTTTTCTTTTTTGTAAGTCCACCGAGCGTAAGTTTTTAATCGATATAGTGTCAGTTTAGAAACACAAAACATATTTTTAGAAAAGGTATAAAAGTTGGAATTGGAAACGGTTTCCAAGAGGCGCGGGTTTCAATACCACTGTGTTTAATTTTTTTACGTTTCTAAAAATATGTTTTCTATTTCCTAAGTGTGTGATTAAGACTTAAAAAGGTACAACATGTTATTACACTTTTGTTTGAGTGTTAAGAAACTTTATAATTGAGCGGAGTCAAAGTTCTTCACTCATTTTTAGTCATAATAAGAAAGAATAGTGTTTTCATAAAAAGAGGTGTCTGAAGAGATCTCTCGTTTAACAACAGTTGATAGCTTTTCATATCAATTTACTTTGTTCTGTGTGTCAAATTTGGTTTTATATTTATTAAGAAGATCGTCGTAACGCAGCGGCACATTGTCTGACTGTAAGCGCGATAGTTATGAGTTCGATTCCCACTTCGGGAACGATATTATTTTATTCCCCTGCTCTAGTAAGTCAGTGTGACTATCTTGCAGAGCGGAATAAAGTGTGTATCTATTCAATAGTTTCTTTCTGAAAAATAAGCATAAATTCGATATTTTAAATTAATAGTGAAGTTCAAAATAAACAAATTATACCGTTAACAAAAACGTTAAATGTCAATGGTCAATGTTATACCAAATTTATTAGATCTGTTTGTTGAATAAATGTAATGAATTGTCGTATCGTATCGACGCCTGAAGCGCGGTGACGCCTCGCGCCGAGGACCCTCCACTAAAGAGCGGCTTTGTTTGCGCAGCCCTTAAGAATCCAAGGCTTCCTACAAAAACAGATTCCGACTGTAGTATTAGACCCTTTTTATGTTGTATTTGTATTTAATTATTTGTTACTTTGCTTTGCCAGGCATGTTTGATTGTAAACCGTTTGAGTCCTCGAGTCCTATTACGATGAGTTTTCGATGTAAATTGGAGGAAAAACCGGCTGCAAATAGTAATGGAAGTCTCTAGGTTGATTGCTTTGTAGAAAAATATTGATAAAGACTCCTTCATGGCGGAAATAGGATGCGTTAAAGTAACTCTGTACAATACTAACTCTATATATAGATAAGAATTCTGTATGTTAAAATGCTGATATCTTAAAAATTACCCCGGTTTGGAAATGGACAAAGGACTCCAATATGAAAAAAAACTAAAATCGAAGTGCTGTATTACTCGATCTAGGTGGCTCGACGTACATATGTATGTATGACGTTTGTATATACATAGGCGGATATATTAAAACAACAAATATGGCAATAAAAGAACTCGGTAAGATTGTTTACATTAAGTTTATCCATACAAATGTCCTTTTGTCAGTTTTTCGGTTATCACTCCGCTCTCTTAGGTAATTAAGTAATTCGTATCATTTATTTAATATTAATATAATAAAAAACTCTAGTGCAAAGACAACCTCGAGTAAATTAATAATGTCAGTATAAATTTATTATCATGCCTAGACACTGATTAATTTAGCTCTAATAACATTACAAAGGGAAGATAGTGTTAGATCTTGTATTACGTTAGTGGCGACGGAAAATTATCAAAATGTTAAAAACAATTAGAGTTCTTAATAGAGAATTACTTATTTTATATGAACCTCATACATAAAAAAAAGTTGTACAAATTTTCATTGTACATGTGTACATTATGAGATAGCTATGTGTTTTTTTCTATATTTAATACACATAAATAGTTTAATTAAATATTTTGCAATAGTGAAGTCACCAATTACTCTGGTAATAGGTTCAAAAATTAGAAACAAGGATGAAGCCATAGTTTTACTATTGTGGTATCAAAGAGCTACGAGTTTTATTAGAAATTCGCCACAAAATATACTATAGCAAAGTAATGTAAATGAGATATACTGAAATTAACCGATCTCAAATGTTCCATCGACCTATAAGTAGTTATTTAATTACATCCTAAATACATATGAAATGAGTCCTCCCCACAAGCGGCACGGCGCGGCGGGCGAGGCTTCGGCAGTTCGTTGATAACTTCCAATTAACGAACAAACATTGCTATCTAGAACAAGTATCGAATGTTATGACGCGACGTGAAATATTTAATAAAATAATAGTATGATATACAAATGATATCAATTTATTTTTAGTAATGAGGCTCTTTGAATGATTAATATTAAAATAATTTTAAAAATTAATAATAAACAGATATACAAGTCTCAGTTTTTCTTTGACTTTCTTATTACATCGTATATTTTACCAAGACCTGTATTTATGTCTTGGTATATAACATATCTTGTTGTTTTTATGTAACTTAATATAATAAGTAAATGCTAACTGTAAAAGTAACTGAAAGTAGCATTTAGTGCAAAAGACACACGAGATATCGGTATGATGTACTCGTAAAATTCTCATATTTTATATATCTTTATTCCTTAATATACTTCCAATATATCTTGTAATGGAAAGCTCAGAAAGTAGAGGGAGATACTCGTATATTTCGTCACAATAGAATAACTAAGACTCTGAAGCAATATTCACTGAGTTGCTGAGTTGAGAGGGAATTGGGAAGAGGCAACTGTCGCAATAACATCGCGTTACATTTGCCCGTACAACTGGAGGGCGGCAATATTTCATATTTTGCTCCAAGATTCGATATCGTATAGAAAATGCGTAGAATGTTATTTTCCTCATTCAAGATCTGGTGTTTATATTCATCCCATTTGTATTTCTATAGAGTCATGCTAATCATTGTATTAATACGTGTGTTGTAATGAAACACTGGAGTGGACTCCGTTTTACAAATATTGTACCGACGAAAGATATATTTTAAGTTCATCTGATGTAAAGTGAAGCTGTGCAGAAATTCAATATTTTTTTAATAAGGCATTATTAATATATAAAATTAATAACATTAATTACAACAGTCACCATTTTAAAAGAAAAATGTATAGAAATAAAATACATTTCGTTACTTATATTGTATTTCTTACTTAGTTACAGACAGACGAATAAGGTTCTAAAGAATTTCTGCAAATAAACTGACAAATGTTTTTTGAAATGATTGATACCGAAGCGTATTTTTAACAACTAATGAAAGAAATTGGGCACAAATACTCTCCCTACTCGCTGGTAGATTTAGATGTCTATCAGGTGGTCTTGATCAAACTTAACTGGAGTGTAAATATGATTATTTTATACAAACTTAATAATAAAGAGCGGTACTTTGGTCACTCGTAAGTTTGAATTAAATATTCTCAATTTTTTTTTCGGAAATCCTGTAAGAATCTATTCACTTGTTTTTGAAAATTGTTTAGTTAGATAAAAATGTAAAACAATATAGAAAAGTATAACCGTTACTGTAATATACGAGTACATACAAACAATTTTTTAAAATGATTATTAAAAAGAAACAAAATTTAGAGAAATAATTGGAAGTCTTAGTATTATTATATTCTGTTTTATTACATTCGGGCCCTAAAAATCATTTCCCTAAATAAAAGTACGCAATGTTATAAAATACGTACAACTTTTGCTACAGTTTGATTAACTTGGGGAGATTTATCAGCGAAAACCACAGACAGCTAACTCAATATTAGACAAGAACATGAAAAATACATATATCTGGGACGAGTTTGAAGGTGTTTCTCGAAGTGTAAGTAAGGAACGTCCTCGGGTCGGAAATCCGGTGCTCTAATAAAAATACTGTTTATCGAATTGCCGGCTTTACTCGAGTTGGGCTGTCTCCGCCGAGTGGCTGGAATCAAAGGACACATATGGCCAAATATAAAAGGACTTTTTTATTTCCTGGAAGTTGGAGTTTGATGTTTGTGCAAAGAAAGGATTATCGGCTTCCGTCTATAATCCATTCTTTAAGCTATGTGTTTGACTTCAATGAAAACTAAATAAAGTTAGGTTATCACAAAGATATAAGTAAAATTTAAAACAAATAATGCGATACAGTGTAATAATTTGGTCTAACTTTATTAATGATAGCATAGTCCAAGAGCCATGCACATGATGCAGAGTATATTATTCTTGAATTCTGATTTTCAAACACAGAACAGCAGAAACTACGGGGCGTAGAAAGCTGAACTTTGGCCCGTAGGTTCCTTGAGAAGAGTATGGGGGCAATAAGAGAGGATTTTAAACAGCAATAGGAACAAACGGGATTGTACGTTTGTAGTCAGAAAGAAAAAGGAACACCCAACGCTGTACGTGGAATATAATTCCACTCATAAGAGTGCAAAATAATTTATCAAAGGTTTTGGAAAAATGATTTATCACATAAGAATATATTGAATTAAATATATTTACGTACTTTGTTTATATTTTTTATGTTTTAAAATTATCAAAACATTCGCTTGTTGTTTAACGTCGTCTTTATATTTATCAATTAATATTGATAAAGTGTTATTATCACTTGCATTATTGATAACTGTATTTAACCTAGCATAATTATTGTTATTATAATTATATAATGTTAATGAAATATATAAAACAGCTCTAAACTAATTTGGTATTTAATATATTCATTAATAAACTTACAAAATTTTGTGCAAACAAGCGATTACTGTGCGTTCAAATCTCTCTCTAGGGAGAGTTTATGCTAATGAAATGTGTGATACTCAACCCTGATCAGTGGTACGGCTTTATCAAAGATCAAGGAAGTCATTCGTCGCGTAAATCTTAATTAGGAAATTACGGACAACAGAATAATTAGTCACTAAGTCTCTGTACCTACCTCTCTAAAAGGTAGTGTTATTTATTTATTTATGTATGTCCTCTTTGTTATTTAAATTTCTAATACAAATAATAATAATAATACAAAGTAAATTGCGTAGCAACTATTACGATATTAAAATGTACATGTTATTAGGTCGCTTCGGTACAATAGCGCTGTGACAAGGGTGGGTGTCGACATTACGAGAAGTGACAACATGTTATAACATGTAAACGATTTAGATTTAGATTATTTTATACTTCATGTATTATATTTCTTTAAATTGTCATTTATAAAACAAATAAGTGAAACCTTAGGCAAGATATAATATAAGCGAATTAAGTTTTATTAATTCGAATTAAGTTTTATTAAGCGAATTAAAATTTTAAAACAATAATTTCCGTCAGTTTTGAGTCAACGTCCGTGTACCCGCCACTAAAAGAACAATACGTTATCAAAGGTGGTCGACTTGTTCCGACCTCTCAGGTCTCATCGTAGATAAAATATTAAAAACAACTTACGAAGCTACTTAATATGAATAAAAATATGTAGTAAAAGTTCACTAATCAGCTTGCAAGGTCGAGATGATATACAGAATGACCCTAATTAATGAGTCATGTGTGTTATCAACGTTGAAGCGTGACTATCGTAATAGTAATGTGTTCAAATGGAATATTTATTTGTGTTTTGTTTATTATTAATTTATTTGTTTACACTTTTTCAACTAATGTGAGCCATAAACGGAGTCGTTTTGTTTGTTGATGTCTTTACATTATTTCTAATAAACAAAACAACTGACAAAACTATTTTGACTATATTTAATGGTCGTGAGTGAATGAGATGATAAAATACATTATCTTTAAATAAACAGATTGATATTTCATATAAATAACTATTAATGTATATTTCGCCTTAGAATGTATACGCATAAATATTTAAGAAAAGCATCGCAAATTCGTCGTGTGCATCGCGTACGTGAACGTCACTTTTCTCTCTCCGCTCTCTGCCACCCAGTTATTTTCAAACATAATAATATTCTTACTCTAAATGAATAAATTCAAATGAATTCAACAATAACGAATAACTAACAGTGACTCTACGAGAGAAGTCGTCGTCGTCAGTGTGCGCTTCCCGTGAATACTACAGTGTACTTTGCGATCGCTTAAGGGCTTCGTTTACGTGAAAGCAAATATTGAACGTAGCTGGCGTTACCGTGTTTTACTTTCCACATCGATTTATTAGTCAACGTGTCTAAAACTAGAGAGTTACGTCTATACAAGAATATTACTTTGAAACTCTACAATATATGGGATTACATGTTATTTTATCACATAAACTTTCGGTATATAATAAATATTTATATTCATCACAGTATCCTTCCACGGAGCTTTGCAAATACAAGTTAGTAAGATATGATTAAGTAAATTTTACTTTGTTTCGTTAGTTTTCACATAGGGTAAATTTTATGAAGTGTAAAATAAAGAACGTAGTACTAAGGTATTTTCACTTTTGTTGTAAGTTTTTTTAATCGTTTCGAGAAGCAATCTTATGATATAATCATTTTATTGTCGTTAATTCCCAGTTTAGGTAAAATCAATTAATGCAAACGAAATAATTGAGCTCGTTAAATGAATCGCATTAGCGCTACGTCGAAGCCATAATAAATATCATTGCGATATCAAACTATTTGCGGTTTTAACAAACCTCTAAACTCGTTTATTCTATGTATTCCAATAATAAACGATCGAAAGTAATTAATCTTTGTAACAGAACCGTCTGTTTTTATGAATCGGTTTTTACACACAATGTTTGTAGAGCTTAAAAATAACTTTTATATAGTCGTATGGGATTTGAGTCAACTCTCGATACATTCAGTTGCTTTATGTACCCAAATATACATGTGTATAATAAATCCCAAATATATATGTATTGGTATGTTCTTTTGTATTCACCCATGTAAGAACTCTACGTAACGAGGCGCTAACATTAATTTGGCTTCGTAGTCCCCATACGTTAAAGTTACTGACAACCAGAAATAAAAGAGTAAATAATTTAGTCTTTTGTCTTTTGATGGTTGTTATTAATAAATAATATTTAATAGAACATCATGATCTAATAAAGATTATTATACACATATATTAAAAATTAATAAAATTTTACCTAATCTTTCCATCGCGAAGAAAAATTTGAAACGTATAACTTAATGCAACAGACCCAATTTTAATTTTCTGACTATTCTATAATCAAATGATTTTGCAAACGAAGTGTTCAAATAAACTTTAGCTGTTACGGTAATCTAAAACTATTATATTATATTTTTGTTGGATATTTGGAAATTCGGTAAGCATTTCATTAATTTTATACGAACTCGAAGCACGCCGGAGGGTGTATTGTTTAGAGGGTTAATCTTTGATTCTGTGTACAAATGTATAGAAGAGGGTAATGAATTGAAACTATCGCTTAGTATTTGGTCCTGATTTCTAATAAGTTGTGGATTTAAATGTCTTGATATATAATTTTATATACTTAGTTTTTTATGTATTTACATATATTTTTACCATACAATATGACAAAAAATAATAATTAATGTGTAGAAGTTACATCATTTTGATGTGCACGTGTAGCTTGATTGATTAACAGGTGTGGAATAACAAAGTGTCTGTTCAAATCCTGGTTAATTTTTTCAATAGCAATTTTGATATTAAAATTAATAGATACGAATACTATATAAATAATAACATATTCATTTTAATAAAACTTTATGTGGGTTATTTGAGTGTTGGGAGCTAACTGAAGAAGTTCACAGGAACAGAGTTCTCAGAAACTGCAATATCAAACACACTGGCAAGGACTGAGGCAAGGATTTATATCACCACTCTCTTCTGTTTGTAGGATATTCATGATATCAAACATTTTTTTCTTTTATCTGAATTCAAGTACTTGTATTATATATAAAAGTAATTATTTATTTTATTTATTTCTTCTTTTTATACCTATATATCGCTATTTCAGAATAAATAAAGAAACTTTTGTGTTAAGAGCCTCCGCTCTTGACTTTTTAAGTATTTTATAGTTATTTGGCTGTTTCATTAAAAACTCAACCGCAAATAAGCTTAAAAGAAATTCTTCTTGCATTTATTTTCATTAACTATAGAAGAGTCACCGAATGCCATGCAAATAGCGTTTAGAGACTGCTGTAATAATTTTTTTGTTAACTGACACGTAGCTATATGTCCATATAATCATGTCTTATTTATGGTTATATTATACAAACATTAAAGCTAAACCGACTCTGCTATCAGTTAAAAAAATTATAGACTTAACATTAGTATTATAATGGTGAAGTCAAATTCATCTTAGCACAGTTGATGCGTGTCTGAACGAACTTACTATAATTGTGGATTCGAATACTATCCAAGGGGTATATATTTTTGTTTTCCTATTACGGTTATGAAATGTAAAAAAATATTTCTAACACAAGGCAATGTGTAAATATTATTAAGTATTGGTCGTTTTGCACATACATTCCTCTATATAAATTTAAGGTATGTCAAATCTCATGCTCGTCAGTCAATATTTTTGTAAAAATAGGCCTTAAGTTCATGTTCACATTTTAATATACTTAAGAATTGTATGTACGAAAGCATATTTTTTGTTCCGAAGCCAACTAGTATACTGTAGTTCCTCTACGTCTCTCGCTCTCCGAATATTATTTTTATCCGTAAAAGTGAAAACAATCTATACGATATTAACTATATACATATTGTTGCTCCAAAGTAAACTTGTTAAATAACTACACAAAAGTAAACAATTTTATTTATAGTGCAAAATTTTAACGACTCTAGTGGGATTTTATAATTTTCACTTCGCTATATATGTACACCAGCACAATACCTGTATAATACATATTGTACTATACAATAGACGACACTATGTATAATATAAATTTGTTAAATATATTACATTCGACGTTGTTATGGTGTAGTTGGGACGTATTAGAATCCATATTTTGATTTTACAAGTGCTTCTTTAGCTCTTTATGCAAGGAGAACTCTCTTTTCGAAAGTAGTGGGAACGGAATAACGTCTTCTTCACATGAGCATCTCTATACCTAGCCTCTTATCTCTAATATTTAAAATGCTATATAATTGACTCTACTCACAGAAACCTATATATTTGGTGTTAATGAATAACGTTTCACTTTACATTATTTTCGACTGTTAATATACACAGAGGTAGAAATAGTATGTAAGTGCTCGCCGGGGGGTAACGAAATGCGCTTACCTAAGCTGTTCCCGAGTTGTGACCAACTTTATAATTAGCTTTAGGCAGGTATAACGAAATATACGACTTTAGTTTCTGGCTCACCGTGTCACCCTGACTTCTCTTTACTCGCTGAAGTGTTTTCTGCTAAATAATACTTGAAGCTTCAGCATTACACTCTTTACAAAGTCAATACCATCTATTATGATTTTATACAACATTTAATTAGTAATTAATGACAATACAATAAACTTGTTTTGCTTGAGCTTAGCTTTATACTTGCAGGGAGTAAACTTCCGAATAGATCAGTTTTCAGAAGTCAATTAATAAAACGTCTCCACAACAAAACATTACTTAAGAAGAATGTTTAAAAGCGCTTTGTCCGCAACAATAGCGCGCCCCGCGGCGCCGCACGCAAATGAGCCAAACATAATTTGTTATGTTTTAATTTCCGTCAGACGAATCCCTTTATTGACTTTCTTAGTAACAGAAGTCAGTCACGATGTTCACTTCTAGTTGTTAATATTTAGTAATCTGATTCAAATTTCATGTTATTATATATTACATTTTGATAGGTTAATAAACTTTTTATAAATATTTGTATAGTATGGTTAAACTATTTTTTTTTCTTTTTAATAATATACAGAAAAAGAATTAGTAGAAACTAGAAAACGATTCAGTATCAAATTAAAATTCAGTATAGTACAAATTCATTTTCAGGACACTTTCGTGGTCTGGAACGTCGGAAAATTACACAATTGGTTTGATTCTGCCTCACAAAATGTATTTCTTGTCAAATACTCACGATGTTACTTTCGATAAAGAACGAATGTTAAAAAAAAGTATTTAATCAATAAAAAAATATCTTATATAATATTCAAGTGCTAATTAAATCAAGTATTTACTTTATAACAGAGGACTCCTGCTAGTTTGTGTCACACATAATCAAATAGAAAACTTGGCACATTTTCATTTACCTAATTGGGACATAATTCGCACAAACTCTTTAATTTAATAACCGAGAGAGAAGTTTGAATAAAACATTTTTTATGTTCATTACAAAGTCGGATAATTTATAAAAACTCACCGTCGAGGAGAAACAGCAGACGAAAGATGAGGTGACAAATCCTTTTCATCTTAATCATTTAATTTACTCCTTCTAATTAACTTTGGAAGTAATTTGCTTTCTGAATAGCACTGTTTATAGTAAACACAAATAACACAAACACAACGTTTATTATTTATTATGTTAATAATGTATTTTTTTTGCGATCAAACTGTGAAACTATCGTGTAACGACGTCGTCGTCGTAGTGGCGCGTCGTAGCACGTACGTAGCACGCGTGCGTCCGCGGCGCGATGTCGCGTAGCACTGGCGGCGGCGGCGCGGTGGCTGTGCTACGCGCTACGCCGCTACGTCGCTACGCTACGTCTACGACGCTTGTTACGAGTTCGCGCATTCTCTATCATTTCGTTTAACATCAACGGCCTCATACGCGCTCTCCTCGTCTCGGCTCTAGCAGCACTAGTTGGACGCTTTGTGTAAATTGATATTACTTTGTTCAATAAATACCCACTTGTTTACTATTTATTTGCAAGTTTTTAAAATACAACCCCACACTCACTAGAACACGCATGTGTTTACGTATAGTTTAGCCGTCAGAGCTTGAAGCGCTTGGTTTCCAACAAGCGTGAGTTCAAATTCCGCAGTGTTTAAATTTTTATACGTTTTCTAAAAATGGTTGTGAAATATATAAAGCACCTAGTTTATTATTTTCCCCTATTAGAATACTGTTCAAACTACTCTATCTAAATAAATTATACATATGTTAGCTGTCGTATAAAAATTTAGCTCAATTTAAAATACCACCAAAATGTAACATCTTTCTATACCACATGTACTCGTAGAGACGATTCTACGAGAGCATGACCACTTATTACATATAAAGGTACTATGATTTATTGAGCCCACACTCAAAGCTAACACCGATACGTAAACACTCAGCAACAGTAATAACGTCCGTCGGAGAGCACAGACATTTAACAAGACTATTGTCACGCCGGGACAAGGACACTTAACGTAATTACTTAACAGCTTTGTACTAACCTATATATACATATACATGTATGTACATTTCTAGTAAATTTCGTGTTATATTAATAATATGTATTGTGTGTATATATACTTCATTTTGTGAAAAGTTCAGAATATACTAATATTACTAGGTTATATCTGTTTTTAAAATTTTAGCTTCAGTTATTAAATGCTATTATTAAGTAAAGAAAGTTTATATGAATCCAAGCCACTACCCAACAGTGTTTACAAGATTATGAAAAGTGTTCTTGAAAATATATGACTTTGTAAAACACGAGAACTCGGTCAAGTCCAAAAGCTTCGTTTATTTCCAAATTCAAATACAATTTTTGACTTCTAAAAGATTATATTATGTAAATTTCTATTGCAGCTTAAGCGATTTTCCTGTTCATGCTTTAATTTATCGTGAAGCAATGAACTGACTTCGGGGTGTTGGCAATATCAGGTGACTCATTAAATTCAACGTACGTTTTAATGTATCCTAATATCTATTTATACGTATATTTTAGATGTAAAATTCTACATTTTGAAACGACGCGTTTTATTTAGATGCATACTTTATTTATCTATCTATACTATAATAATCAGTAAAAACATTGGATATATTTACAAGAAAACAATTTAAGGGGATGTAAAAAGAGCAATAGAACATAAATCTATGATTTTTAATATTCTTGTCTGTATGTTTGTCTTTTTGTACGCGCACTTCTTCGTAGTTAATGGACCGATTTGAATGAAACTTTTTTTATTGTATATATTTTAAGCCTGGTCAGGCTTTAGAGTATATTTTATTTCGATGAGTGGAACACCTGATATAGAACTCTAATAGACCCTTTAAACTATAAGAAATAAGTTAATGCCCCATACATAAAAAATATTTAGTATAGTGACCAGTTTTCGTTAACAAATAAAAATTATTAAACTATGTGGCCATCGTGGCACAGTCGGATACGTCTGACAGTAAACGCGATGGTTGTAGGTTCGATTACCACTTCAAAAAATAATTATATTTGTATTATTTTCAGAAAGGATTCTGGTATGACAAGATGGGGGTTGAGCCCAAAAGTGCCACTGCCTTTTTTTCCAAAAGGCGCGGGTTCGAATGCCGCTTCGTTCAAATTGTTATACGTTTTCTAAAAATGTTTTTTAGAAACAAAATCTTCTGATATGGACGACGGAGAGACAAAAAAATCTCAACTATAAAGAAATTCCATATAAATTTTGGTCAGATTGAAGTAATCCATAACAATATTATAAATGCGAAAGTAACTCTGTCTGTCAGTGACGTCGTTATGGCCGTATCGCAGAACCTATTGTGATGAAATTTTATGAAGAGATAATTGAGGGTTTAGGTATGAACCTTTGCTATTTTTTTCCATTTTTTAGTATATCCAGGAATATCATTGTGTAACGGTAACGCCACTAGAAATACGAAACAGCTTTAGTTCATATATACAAACAGTATATACAAACAGCAAGTGAAATTTATCATATAGACGACAGAAAATTGATTGAAAAATAAATTAATTGTACGAAATATACAAGGAATTTATAATTTATCCATATAACCATAGAAAATACTTAAGCTATTTATATTTATATTATACAGGCTGCAATCGATACTTTTAATAAAAAACACAGTTTTAATTATCCCTTATAAATGCAACACACTTCTAAAATAAGCAATTGTGCTAAAATGAAAAAGTTAAAGTAAAATAAATAATCGTCATAAAATCCAACGCCATTTATTACTACGTATGATGCAAGCGAACGCCAACCCGTCAAAGCGGTAACGTCCCACACCACCTCATTGAAGAAATAGAGTGGTGGGTGATGACATTAAAGTAACACTTTTTTTGGTTTGATACCAATTATGATTTCGTAAATTTACTGATGACACTGATACGTTAAATTTAAAATGGTCCGATATGTTTCTGAATATATAAATTTTATTTATTTTGCCTTAAACTTACGAGAAAATCCCTTTATGCATCATATTTTCTTATTTTTTATTTTGTCAAAACTTCGTGTACTAGTTTGTCGCAATATATAATAAGACCAAACAGTTGCCGGTTTCGTACAAGTTAATACAAGTACCTAAATATGTTTTGAAAGAATCTTTTTATGATCACAATTTATGTAAATTAAATATTATTTTATTTCTTCATACTTTATATTGTACCAAAACACATACACACACACCTTTTTTACACTTTATTTTCGTACATGATGCTAAAATGTGCTTAATTCTCTAATGATGATGATGCTAAAAACTCACAACGCAAAAGTAGGTACGTTGATATTAAATTCTCTACTATTACCAATAAATAACGGGACACTCTCCTATCAGAATTGAAAATTCTAATATTATCCAAATATAATGTAAGCTCCTGCATTGCACTTAAACGTTATTAAAGACGCGTACGTACGTGCAAGCTAACGCGATTTAATGATGTGTATTTTCTTTACGAAGACCACCACAAAACATCACATCACACGTTTTTTAGCTTCACTCTGTAACCCTAGCGGGTTAGTGAGAGGCCGTGAGTGATGAAAGAATTATAAGAAAGGTATATAATGATGTAAGAGGGGTTGGGGAGACCTTAGTTGACCTTCGAGAGCACAGTATCAATGAAACTGGAGGTAGGTCATAAAAAGCATACAAGCTGGCGTCATATACCCTGGAGGGTGTATGACGAGGTTGATGGCAGTGAACGAGGCCAAAAGAGTATGCAGGGACCTTAGGCTTGGCGCTACGTTGTCTTTGACTATCCTGCATATACAAATAATACATAATATATCTAGGATTTTATTTTAAAAACCTATTAGTATTTATATAACGCGTTGAGTTAACGGCATGTTGATACAGCTTATAATTACAAGTGATAAGACGCGAGCGTCGCGTCGTCGCTCCATTCTCATTAACCTCAGCGTTCAGTGAGTATGTACGCTGTAGTCGCACTGTGACACGAACTCCATACGAGAGATAACAAATTAGTTACATAATATTTTCTGAATATTAAGCGTAAAATTGAAGAAACTAGTAGATTCGTTGAGTCGTGAAACACGCGTTGCCTTAGCAACGCTTTTTTGTTTGCTTTACATACAAAAGTGAAAGTAGTGTGTGCAATGTTCATTTTATTAATTAAATGTATTTTTTAAGCATTATTATGAGTAATTTTCACTCTTTTTTCATGCACTCTTTTGATCGCCTTAGTTTTTCCTTTGCGTATTAATATAATGATATCCAAAAAGTTATCAATGATTTCAACTGAAACGTTGGTCGTAAGTTCGGCCTCATACAAACGAAATAATAGGAAAGTATTTCATTTTGGTATGTGGATATTAATATATATTTTTTTATTTATTACTAAATACTTTGTACTTTACACTTTGTACCATTAGTGTAATGGTGCTGAACCTAATAAGGGCTCGCCCGCTAAGGATACATAATTTTTAGTAACCATTAGTGTGAGACATTGAGTTCCATTGATCAAAACGCACTTCCGCCCTGTAATGATAACCTGTGTCTTACACTGCTGCTTTGCTAATCATAGATAAAGCGGTCGAAAGGCAACAATGAGAAATTTTGGGGAATTCAATCTTAAGATGCTGGTAAAAGACAGGAACGAAGCGACATGCATTCTCGCATTTTCCCGGGACCAGGACCCTCATACCTAAGCCTAGAGTTAAATTTTCTATAGTTATTATAAAATTGCTTGTATTGAGTGAATATAATATAAGATTAATATATTGTTATTAATAAAACTGTAAATAGATATAAGCATAAATGTACCGATTGGAAAAACAACAATTATTAAAAAATATTTTTTTTGTGAGGAACTTCTTTGCGGATACCAGTCCAATTGGGGACTGGGACGCTGTTAATTAGGATTCGAAATAGGTAATGCAGGTCGTCCATATACCCACTAAAATCTCATGGTGCTCATCCTCGACCGCCACTAGCCGGGCCACGGGAACCTCAATCTTCCGAGAACTCCGACGGCAGGAGCCAGCACGGCCAGTCGCGGAGTCAAGGGTGTTATACACGGCCTGCTTAGAAATACGCATGGGAGCGACCTGCCAGCGAGCGAGCCAAGGTGTAAAAATGGCCCTGAAAACTCCACCTTCTGTCCAAACATCTGACATTTATTATAATTATACGGGGGATGGTTGTCTCATTAAAAAAGATACTCAACTACGGGATTTTGGCATTACAGTTGATGCAAAGATGAGTTTCATTCCACATATAGGTCATATCATAGAAAAATCATTAAGAACATTAGGGTTTATTATAAGATCTACTAAGGTTTTTACAAAATCCAGTACTGTTATGATGTTATATAATTCGTTCATTAGAAGTCAATTAGAATATTGTTCAGTAGCTTGAAATCCATATTACGAATCACATAAAAATTGATTAGAAAGAATATATAAGAAAACTTTAAAACTTCGGCCTTCGAAATTATGATGACTTGTTACAGCATTATAATACCTTAAAACTATCTCATGCATAACTGATTACATGAATTAATCTCAGGAAATATAGATTGTTCTAAGACTTTAAAAGAACTAAATATTTTTATTCCTAGATCAAATGCAAGATTACGTGTACATAAATTTAAAACAAGGTTCTCGAGAACAAATTTAGGTCTAAATGCACCACTTAATAGAATGGGAAATCTTTATAATATTCTAACCTGGACATATTTAATGAATCGCTACATTCCTATAAAGCTAACCTAAAAAAGATTAAACTAATTAATCTCTAACCATTCAATTTATTCAGCTTAGTTCTATAGAAATTTTGAAAATGTAAATAAATGATTATTTTTAGTTACATTTTTTTTGGCTTTTGGCCTTTTGTTTGTATTTTTTTTAGTTATTTTTTTTTATAAGAATCAGTTTAATTTTACTGTTTTTTTTTTTAATTAAAATTTTTGAACCATATATCATTCAAAATAGAAAAAGTTTTTTTTTTTTTATACTAACAAGATGTGAGCTACATTTTTATTTACATGTAGAGTTAGCCTGTAAGTGAGACATACTACGTAACAATGAGTGTGTAAGTGTATTCTACATAAATGTATTCTTGGTATGTAACGAGGGCTTTCTAAATAAATTAAAAAAAAAATGATTTATCGACTTACGAATATTTTTAACAATTTCTCTTATTCCAATAAGAGAAATATTAACATCTAGTTACATTCACACAAACTGAATATTAGGGTGCCGCTTAGAAATACGAGTAGCAACATCGTAGCGCAGTGGAACAGCATCTGACTGTAAATGTGACGGTTGTGGGTTCGATTAATTTGTGCCATCTATGTTTTTTAAGGAAAAATCCTTAAAAAACATAGATATCACAAATTAAGCAAAAAACTAAGAATCCTGTAATCGATGCCGTCTAAAAACGTCGCGACGAAAAGATTTAGCAGGTAGCACAGCAGGTAGGTATTTAGCTGTTGTGGTGCGACGGCTAACGACCGTTTTTATAGCACTTCCCAGTATTGTTTTTATCTACTCAATTTATCCGCGGCACGTTAGCTCTACTCGTATACCGTTTGTAGCTATTTGTTTCTATATTTCCTTGAATACAATTTGTGAAAACTTTAAAATGTGAAATTCTTCAAATCAATCAGTTGTTTTCACTTTTAGAAATAATTGATACTCTGATTGATATTACTTTTTAGTAAAGACATTTGTTCATTTGCTGTTACTGTATAGTCACATTTATTAGCTATAGAACATTAATATATAAAACTATTTCATTATTAAATACTAAAAATATGATGACTACCGAATACACATAGTATGAAATATAGTAAATGAATGAATTCTCTAATACTAGAGATTGATCTTTCCTCAATCGAAGAACCAAACTCATATTAAAATTTAAAACAAAATAAAACAGTATAACTGGAACCTACATCAAACTTTATCAAATAAACTCATAATCCGTACAAAAATTCCGAAGCTATAAATTACAATTTCCTTGAAGTGGCTTAAAAAGTTAAATAAGAGAGATAAGTTTTGACAAGTTATAAATTTTAGAAGTGTCAAGATTACACAGAAGCTTAAACTAAAAATAAAAACAAACAAACAAATTGATTTCTTATTTCCATAAGAACGGGGAAGCTTAAGGAAGGAATTAGCTTCACCCTAAACTTCTCTGATGTTGTAGATGTCCAAGGGCGAAGACAACCACTTAAAACCAGGCAGTCCTTCAGCTCGTTTGCCCAAGTTTTGAACTAAAAAAAAAATAACTAGAATTTAAATGTACTTTTCATATTGCAATTTAGAAATATATGAATAAGTAATTATATTCAAGTAAAAAAAACAAAATGTACTTTAATATTCATATAAACGGGAAATGTAGTGTAATTTTTATTTTAATAATACTAGTCAAAATATGTATAAGATATAACTGTACAGCTACAGTAGCAACGTTTTAAAATAGTTATAGACATGACAAGTGTGTCCATATGGTAGCCTTAGTCTTTGTTGTCACTAAATAGACTTAAAAAATTAAAATCTGTTAAGAGGTACCAGTTTAATTTAGATTCTTAAAGAGAAAGGCTAAATTTGTGTTTTATTTATAAGATATTAGTAAGTCTAAAATTTTGAACAAGTTTTAAAACAATATAATATAAACGCTAAGAAGTTGCTCTCTGTAGCCGCCGCGTCGCTTCGCCGGCTCCGTCCAACTACGAATAGGCCTTTTAATATAAACTTCCTATTTTAGAAACGTCTATAAAAATAGATAGGTATCATATTTATAATTTATATATTTTTTAACATTTTTTAAAGTATTATTCCCACACTAAAGAACGTGCCTCTTGAACGGTTTTCAAGAGGCGCGGGTTCAAATCCAGCTGCGTTCCAATTTTTATACGTTTGCTAAATATGTCTTTTTTTATTTATAATTTATTAAGTGTTATTTGAACGTATATTTTATCCTTCAAAATGAAAATAATTACATACTAAATGATATACGGATGATAATTAGCTTAGAAAACGAAATTATTAATATTAAAGGGGTATATAACAGACAGTGCGTGTCACAAACCATTATTATAGACAGCTGGTTTGGTTTCTTTTTATTTTGCTAGAAACATAAAAAGAAACTGACTATTCTAAAACGGTATGATGATTTCCACGAATGCAAATGCTGGAGTTAATTAACATTCATTGTGAACGTGCGTCCGTACGATATAATTATATAAGAGTATTTATTATGAAAAATAGTAAATATTACATAGAACGCTACCACATAATTCCGTCCCTTAGTTATTAGCAGTGGAGCGCCGTTTGTTTTGGGAAGCATCGAATAAGTTATGTCCGCTCACGTTCCGCGCGTAAAAAACTCAAATGTTCGACGAAAATGAACACGCTACTATCGTCACCTCGACTGTGGTGTTTGCGAATACGATATTTATTGCTGTAAAGATACGGATCATTTTAGAACTTTCTCATTATTTTTATTGTACCTAGAGTACACGCAAACACATGGAAAATTGAGTATTTATCAATTTCTGGAATACATACAACACTCGTAAATGCCGCGCGAGTGCACGCTGCCATGTTGAATGCGAATAATGTTTTATTTTTATTTTACCTTCTTATTTCTTATCTACTCAGAACAGGCTGCTCGCTTAGATTACAGAGTCCAGACCAACCAAAACGTGTCTGGACACTAGGCTCTATGTGCTCCCTGCCTTGCGGTAAAATGCGTGAGGCTGCAAAAATAAAACACAATAACGAGATTGGTTCACTTAAAATTATGACCATAACTAACAATGTGTAACAAACTAACAAATTATTTCAAATTGAACCTTAAATAAGCCATTTTTTACATTTGTAATGAAGTTTCAAAGTATAGAAATGGGTCCCCGAGGGTTAGTAATTCTCCATAGAAAAATACATAGATCAAAGGTTTCATTTTTATTAACAAGTAGCGACCCGCTCGCGGTTTCGCTTGCGTAAAGTACTTGACTTAACTATTTGGTTATTTCGTCCGCCCGTGTTCTCCCTCAAATCACAAAGTTTGCTTAAATTTACAATTGGAATGGTTCTAACTTTATTGTTTATGAAACGATTGAAATGAAACAAATACAAAATGGTAACTCGGTTTCGCCATTTCTGAGATTAGAGTGCACAAACAAACAGATAAAAATAGTTTTGGGTTCTATTATATTGATAAATATGAATATTATCATATCATTCTATAGAGTCACCATTTGTGGAAAACATCTATTCTATACATATAATAAAAATGAACGTAGTCTGTATATGAAAGATATATGAAAAATAAATACTGGTGGCATTTATCCAACATATTAGAAGCCAAAACGATATTTTTTTATTTTCTGTTCTGTTTGTTCGTTTCTGCACTCTAATCTCAGAAACGGCTTAACCGATTTGAATGCAGTTTTAACTATTGTATTTTAGTCAACCAACTTCTATTAACATTTAGTCTTTATTTCATCTCAATAGTAGTAGGTGAAGCCGCGATGGTGACGCTAGTTTCAAATAAAAAGCGAATGCGACAGCAAAATGCCTCACAAAGGAGGCTGGACTAAGAGCAAACCAAGATATTGCCTTTATGTTGCGGCAGACTAATTAACCTGGAGACAAAACCACGTGCATACAAAGTCGCGGAATGTTTTTGCTAAGATTTATACTCTGAACTATTAAACTAGAGGACTTTAATAATTTATATTTTCAATGCGTTAATAACTTTTATATTTTTGTTTCCTTGATAATTATACCTGGAACTACACACATAGAAGAGAGAGGAGTACGGAGTGAAGGTTTGTCTCTACCCACCTACACAGAATATACTGGAACACCTTCAAGCTAAAAACGATAAGTTTAATATCTAAAAATATCGTATAAAAATATCATACAATGTGTAGTGATGTTCTATTATATTATTCATAAATTGCATTTCAAATGAGACCCAAATCTGTTTTTGTATAATGTGTAATGTGTGTGCCCAAATGCAAGCAACAATGTTAGTATGATACTAATATATAAGTAATTACGCTAAAGTTGAATTCTAAACAAATTTTGGCATATTCCTCAAATTCTTTGACAGACAGAGACAAGGACAGTAACAAATATATGTTGTACTCTTTCTCTCATAATTCAGAGCTCACCGCTCCAATGTGATAAATTACGCTCAATAAGAGTGAATTATTTGCTTGAAAGAACGCTAGCGAGCGACATATTATGTATGTCCCTTCTACGTGTATATAAAGATCCAATAAATACTGTCATTTCTTTTTCTGCCAAATATTTTTAATTATCTACCATTGAATATTTATTATTATATTTAACATCAAATTTTACAGATATTTACTTTTACTTTTTAATAATAGACTTATACGAATGAATTAGTTTTTCTCATACAGCATGACATATATACACATTTTGTTTTTCTTGACAGACACGCATAGATAAAAAATTGTAAACAAGGGCGGGCTGTCAACCAATGTCACAGACTATATAAAATTACGATTGCTATTAATCTCAGTTGCACAATTTAATATAGCTTAGTAAGTCACCCCCTAAGCGGTGTATCACGAGCTTAACGGAATTGTTTACCTTCTCAAATTGTGTTTGCATTTGAAGACAACGATTTTTAATTTCCACTGTAGACTTAAGAGGTTATACGGCATTGTGCGGCGACGAGGCTTTGTCACGAACGTTTAAATGTTTATTGTCATCTCCAGCGACCATCATTTGTACTTTCAAGTTTATTGAGGGACTTTTATAGAAATAAATAATGATACTCCTATTTATATAGAGCATTATTTTTTGTATTCTAATAAACATATTCTTAGAAAACCAATGAAAAATTGGAGACAGTGGGATTCGAACCCGAGCCTCTAGAAAGCCGTCCAAACGCTCTGACCACTGAGCCCTGCAAGCTATTCCAAGTTGTTATATTTTTAAACCGCTTTGTATAAAACATTTACATATTAAAACATTTTAAAATATTTGCATTTTCCAAATTTATCTAACTTTATCAAGAAGACCAATTTAAATGGCACGACTGTAGTTTGTGTTGTCTAACAGGTAAATTTTCGAAAAAATTTAAAATATATTTGAATTACTATAATTATAAACCCAAAAAGTTATATATAGCCAAAGTTATATAGCTCCTTAACAAAATTGTAAGTTAGTAAAAAACTCTTTTATTATTACATAATAAAATTTGTGAAAAGTTAAGCTTTACAAACTTATAAGTTTATTAATCATAATAACAGTACGGGACACTCAATTAACTGCAAAACGCTATGACGTGCAACTTAAGGAAATGTTTTCAAATTCCACTTTGGTTATAGTAAATTTTTTATAAATCACAAAAGACATTCGAAAAAGATGATAGAAAATAAAAAAAATATATTTCAAAATATCTGATTTGAAATACACACTTTAATTCACTTATATATTTATACCAAAAACATCTCTCCGACACGAAACGTTGCTTTGCTGTTTCTGGTATTAACATGTGAGTATTCTCGTAGACACGTCGATAGGTTCCATTCGCCGCAAGTGTTCTGACACCCGTCACGTACACGGACACTGACGTATTTCAAGGCGGACATCTATGACGTTACAACGCTCAAGTGTCGAGTGTCGAGTGTCGGCTGCTTTCGTGCTCTACTGAAACATATGAACGACTCAGCTCGGTCTACTCTAATATCCATAATTCATTGTCTGAAATTATTATCAATATCGTACCTATTACGGAACAGTGTGTAAACTACATGTAAAATACTCATATCCTGTCTGATATGAATATTCAAGTAAAATTAATATTTGCTAAATTTCTAAAGGCTATAAAGGCCCTCCTTTACCAGATAGCTAGTTTTGTGAATTTATTATTGCATACTAGCGACCTTGCCTATCCGCCCGCGGCTTTTGCCAGTGTTCTCTCTTCAATCACGAACTTATATGTAATCGTCAATCGATAAGAGGAGTTCAAATATTTACCGAACAATACAGCACAAGCCTGGATTAATTACAATTAATTTATTCTACCAAGTCGTGGGAAGGAAATTATAATTTAGATAGTTTCTGCTTTGTATACCACATTAATAGTTTTTCTGTTACATGTAACATGACCAGGCTGTTGCAATGTTTATCAGTAACAGGCAATGCAATCTTGTTAGGTTACTGCTCTACGTACATGTGACTAGACGCAACGGCCGTTTATTTTAAAATCCTGATTTCTACTAAGTCCTGCTACTGCTATTAATTTTAATGATATGTAGTAAAAAAAATAACGATCTACAGAGAGACCTTACCTTATGCCACTTTAAGGATATACAATTCCATAGATTGTACATTTTTTTTATCTATCTTATAAAGTTTTATAATTTTTTCTTATATATCTTTCTATCTTTTAATGAAAACCACATTAAAATCTGATGCATATTTTTAACGATTTCAAGCACCGGAGGTGACTTTGTTTTATTTTAATGTGAATTTTAACTTCAATAGTTCAGTCTTCTAAATTGCATATAATTTTAATAGTTTTTCTAATAACTATATTACTTAATGAAATCATAAAGAAAATTTATTTATATGTAATCTCTTTTCTATCGGAACTGCATAGATAATGTGGGGATAAAAACTATCCAACATGAGGCTCCTCAGTCAAAGTTGTGGCAATGTCAATATTGATGTATATTTATCCAGTTGTTTGTGCGTGATTGACACACAAACTAAAATTTGACAAAAAGTGTACTGGGCTTATCACTTCTATCCTATATATTTACAGACCCAATTATTAGTTTTCTAAAGCCGTTCATTTAGTATCGACTTCGACGTCCTAGGGTGTATAAAACCTTATGTGAAACACCAAGTGGCACCAAGTGTCTCTAGACTTTCAATTTTCTTATATCATCAAATAGTATTAATTATGCTGAATAACTTTTCCTAAGCCGTTACATATCTCATAAAGTTTAGCTAGTCTGCAAGGTCTTCACATCAGGTGCTATAGAACTTCGTTTTTTTATGGAAAGTGCTCATCATGTTGACCAACTTTTACTAACGTGCTATATTAATATCCATTATAGATTAGACGGGTTGCTAGGATTTCACATCAGGTAGACTTTGAAAATAAATTACGACCTATAAGTTGCCAAGGTCAATAGCTATATAAACAAAAAGTTTTAACTAAGTCTGTCTAGTAGTTTTTGCGTGTAAGCTAATAAGAGATAGAGAAGCAGACTAAAAATTCATAGAAATACTGTTATTTTCTATACTTATTTAAAAAAATACTGGTACCATTTTTGGTAGAGGTTATGAGCGTATTGAAATATCTCTCTGACTGTAACTATTAGTATTTTCAACAAAAAAATCGACTCTATGATGACTCGCCTTACTCTATAGATCGGTTAAGCATATCTAATAAATAGATTATACTGCTTCTTATGAAAAATACATTTAGTTTTTGCTTGTTATTTTTTCTTATTTACGAGAAATTTACCTTCAGTTAATATTCAACACAATTTGACTGTCAGTTTTTATTTTTTTCAACAGGAACTGTATAAACACCTGAATAAAATTTATCCTACATACTGCTTTGGGATCTTAACTAATGTGTAGTAATTATGAGTACGTAATGTAATTTGCTTTAACAGACAGACAGTGTGTTTGTGAAAAGTGTCCTACTTATAAGAAAATTTAGGAGAGGTACAATCAAATTCAAAATTTTTGTCTACTTTACTAGCCAGGCAATTAATTAATTAAAATTAATGTTACATTTGTATACAATTGTCACCCCTTCCCGAGTACTCCCCACATCAAGTCAATTAATAAAGGAAGTACTTAAGAACTATTTCTAAAGAATCGAAGCAACTTTCCCATTTGGCGGCGTCGAAAGTAGCAAAGTGAGATTAATGAGTGACCTGTTCCGTCCCAAATATGAGTCATTGTCAGCTCCGGCCCGACCTACTAACGCGTCTCGCTACGACGCTACGGCGCGATCGCTAAGTGATTGTCTATCAATGCTACCTAGAACTTAGATTCACAAACCTTCGCGTAGAACTGTACCTTTTAATATGACAGTATAATTATCATTTCAAGGATCTAAAACTTGTACTAGTAATTCGTCGATTCATACTCTAATACTATTATTTCACAGCCACTAAATACTTTTCATGTTTTAATATTTTCCTATATTTCATTTATTCCTGTTTATTTTTAGAACACTATTATGTTTATTATTTCAAATATCATGAATCTTAAACAGAAAAAAAACATTACTGAAGAATAAGTTAAAACAATGTTCTACAACCTGTTTAAGCAATTCCAAATGCAGATTCTGCAGAGAAAAACTGAACAGTTAGTCTTTTAAATCGCTTTCATTTACATACTCGCAGCCGTTCTGTTCGCGGGTAATTATCCCGACTACATTCTAACATTTGAAATCTCACATGATTTTAAAACATACATGTTTTTATTATAGCATTCTATAAAAGTAGAGTTTATGATAATATTTAACAACTTTTAAATAAATTCGACTGTAAAATAATTTGTATGAATTAAAAAAAGGAATATACATCGTGTAAACTGCTCTTAAAATATTTTTAACATTAAGTGTTATTCGCACACTTAGGAAATTGAAAAAGACATATTTAGAAAACGGATAAAATTTTGAACGCAGCGGGATAATATATTAAAAATATTTGATAAATATCATTATCTCTTTTTAAGCGATTATTCGTAGAATAATAAATCTCTCTACAGAGATGCTAACAACAAATATATAAGTTGTAATAAGCGTATAAGAATTTCAACGTAGCTGAATGTAGAACGCATGGGTTAGCGGTTAGAGCGTTTGAACGGTTTTCAAGATGCGTGCGTTCAATTTCCGCTGCGTTCAAATTTTTATACGTTTTCTAAATATGTCTTTGACAAATTTAAGTTGCAATAAAGTATAAGAATTTTTGACGTAGCTGGACGTAGAACGCATGGGTTAGCGGTCAGAGCGTTTGAACGGTTGTCAAGAGGCGCGGGTTCAAATCATTTAAATTTTTCTAAATATGTCTTGCTCTTAAAATATAGTTTTTAAAATTACAAAATGTAACTGAAAACATTTTTATACAATGTTAAGTCACAGCCGCTTAAATATTTACTAACTTCACTTGTTCTGTTTCACAACAGTTGTGACTCTATTCTCTATACACAGGATGCTTGTGAAATTGTTTCCCAGTTAAGAAAATGTGCAGTTAAGTAAGACAAAGTAGCGGACCCCAACCAGCATGTTAGTTATCGAAAATCGCAATGAGCAAAAAATGTAGGGCGAATTGAAATATCAGTAGCTTTACACTGACCACCTCAACTGTTGTTCAATTGTTAGCTATACGCTAATAATCAAGAAAAATAAATATAATACATATATATATATATATATATATATATATATATATATATATAAAATCATATACAAAAAATATGTAAAATACGTTTTTTATTATGCTCAATAATAAATTAAATAATGTAACCACGCAAATATTTTCCATAAATTTAGAGTTAGAAAATGATTATTCTTTCATATATCTAGAGAGACTAGTCCACATTGTTTTTATGGAAATAATAAATGTATTTATTACTTAAAAAAATATTCAGTTATCAAAAGTTCACGAACTGTTTCCATGTAATATTTGTGACAGTTACAAGTACATTTCCATAACAATGGAGCCAGCAATGACTTAAACGGTGTGGAGACGCCTAGATGTAGAGACGCGGGAGCGGTGACTTTAAGGCAGAATCGATATTGACCTCGTGAGCCTTTAATCGTAATATGTGTTTTATGGTCCTAGCTTTCACATCACCTTACAATTTGCCACTAAATAATTTAGATAAGTTACGATTTGCTTATTCTTGTGTTAGTTAAGTATTTTCGTTATAAAGGAAAATTCAGTTAAAAATAAAATTGGAAATATTATAAAAATCTGTAATCGTCGCATTACATTTTACGAGATGAAAGGTAATATTGTTTACTTTAATAAATTTCGGTTTCATGAATAATAAATATGTATACTAAAATTATTTTTAATAAAATTATCTTTTCGTTTAACATATTTTTTTATTATAAAAGTGCAATTTTGAACCCGACGTTTGGAAAATTTTATAGGTAGCGATTTGCATGTAGTATGTGCGTCTACTGAAAACTACATGTTTTTAAATTGAAACATTTTTTTTACCACCTAATCTTTGCTACCTTATTATAGAGCAATAAGTGCTTCTGGGTTCTAACATAAAAAGAGTAATGTATAATAAGTTAATGATCCCTAATACATAAATTAGATTAATCCATTTCACGCCAGAAATAGCTGCTTGACGACACTCAACACAATTTTTTTTTCATAGTAAGCAACATACAAAAATGTAACAATAAAACTGTGTGAAATTTGACCATTTCAGTCATAAGGTCTTCAGCTCGAGTCATAATTATTTTAAGGTATAAAAAGAAAATAAAAAAGAAAGACAATATAAAATCTGAGCAAAATTTGCAGTATTCATAAAAATTATAAGCCGTGTCACATATGGAGATTGCACATTTCACACGAGCAAATAGAATACGGAATCGGAACATCGTAGATATTGTGAGTGTCGCGTCGTGCGGCGACGGGGGCGGGCGGGGACGGGCGATGGGCGGGCGGGTGTCGGGCGGCGGCCGGTATCCCGCGGCGTGACGTTTGGCACCGACCTCTTGATTACTGAACACACTTGCTTGTCTTGAGTTTGTTATGCCCTCATATTTCATATTTTATATTTCGGGCTGCAATTGAAATTCTTTAAGAAAATATTTTATAAAATACATGGAAATATTCAATATTGTGCAAAATAACGAAAGATACGAACGAGGTAAAATATAAGAGAATATAAATCAAGTTAGGTTTTATCTGTTAATATTTTTTAAACTATACTTACTATTTTATGGTGATGTTCCTTATATTATCACAACCACTTTAACTGTAACCTCAGATTTCGTAAAGTATTTAAAACATCACGGAAAAAAAACTCTTACTTATAAGGAAAATACCCGCGAAATGTCATAAGTAGAGCTTTTTTTCAATTTTACTATGTGTCTTCCTTTATTGTTATTGGGTAGCCACAGCGTACCCCAATGTTATACCGTCTCATTCATAACTTTCCGGCTATTTTAGAGTCAGCCGCATTGATTTTATTGGAAATCTATATAAGAATATCGAAAATTTCTATGTAACGTTTTTATATTTACTATTCAAAAGCCGGAGTAAATGCAGTAGATAATATGCAGACAGCAATTACATCGTATTCGTAACTTAATTTATGCAATACTAATAACGTCGGTCATATTTGTATGTTTGTAAATGAACTTGTTCATTAACCGGCGCCGCTTCCGTGCGGACGAGTTTAACGTATTACAATATAAATTGTATTTATCTTTTAGCTGTTTTAAGCGAATTGAATTAATCGAACAACAATTTATTAAGGTTATTTCCATGTTTTATTGAATATTATGAAATTAACGGTTTACAAACCAATTATTTTGTATAATGAAAGCAGCTGTATTCGGCTTCGCTGGGGTAAATTATTTAAGTTACCATGCATGCATATATACATGAAAAATATGAAAGGAACTTCCGTTATGTCGCATGTTATTTCATTAGGGTCCTTCTAATTTTCATGGAATCGTTTTGAATACTTATAGTGGTTTGTGCTTACCGGTCAAATACCGGACAGCGGAGACATGCATTGCTGTTAAAGTGCTTTGATGAGTTCAATATCTATCGCTTTGACGTGGTTGCTGAAAGTCTACTCTTGTTACATTTTGTTAGCCGTTTATTTTTGACTCATTTAGTTTACGAAAAGGTAACTAACTGAACTTGGGTACTTCACTAAATCTAAATCTTATTGTACAAACAATTACTTATATTTAGAAAGTTAACAAGAGTCAAAACTTTGTGATGGAGAACTTCCTTAACATTCCATGGATTCAGTGCGGATGAAGGGTTTCTCTTGTTGCAGAAAGAGCAGCTCGGAACAGGGCGTGGGACTTGCTATCCAAGTGTAGGCTTAAAATGTCTATTTCTATTGTCCAAGCTTCTCTATCTAACAAATTATGTTCTACTTTAATATTTACCATACTTAGTATTTTTTCTTGTATATAACATAAAAAAGTCTTAATAGAAATACTATTCTAAGGTGAAGCTTCGATTTTTGACCAGGGACGAAAAGCTGCTTTATAAAAGATCAACTTACATGTACCTACATTTCTGCACTGAGGCGACGCCCATCAAATTAAACGTATCAAAGTTATTACTGGACAGCACGTGCAGGGGATTAACAAATATATGAGCCAACGTTTTTTACGTTAATATAAACTGTCTACCTTATATATATGAAAATAAGATTCATATGCAAAAACCCCGCGCAGAAATAAACGTGCATGGAAATTTAATAAAAGTGGATTACAAGTAGTTTTCGTATTAAGACATGGCAAATGACTCGTTTTGTTAATCAACTCATAATCTGTTAAGCCGCTTTCAATTGAGCTTTTATTGATAATGAGATTTATACATTTTCACATCAGAATTAAGTGTTTATTGGAATCAAGTGTTAAATTGCAATGCTCTTACAGGCTTTGCGTAATTGTGATAATGAGTAAATTCAATTATATTTTTCTAAACTTGATTAATAAAATTCTTTCATAATATCATAAACTTAAAGTATCTCTGAGGGATTGAATTGAAAACGAGATGATCTAACAGAGAACCAAAGTCACCGACAGCCCAAAGAATTAGTAAGGTGAAGTGGCAGTGGGCTGGTCATATTTGTCGCAGTACCGATAACCGATGGGTCAAAGGGGTTCTGCAGTGGAGACGGCGCTTTGGCAAGCGTAGTGTAGGACGCCCTCCAACTAGGCGGAGAGACGACTTACGCAATGTGGCTTGCGACGGTTGGGAGTGAAGAGCCTTGGATCCAGCTCATTGGCGTGCCGTGTTAGAGAGGCCTATGGCCAGCAGAGCAGGGCTGATGATGATGATGAATAGCATATTATTTGAATATTTTAAGAATGTGTATATTACTTTCGATCAGACATATATATAAAAAAAAAATCATAATGTTTATGTTTATCTAGTTTCAGAAGCTAAAGAGAGGTGTTTACGACACGTGGCTGCTCTCAATGGACCGGATAAATCCAGTTTTGCCACATTTTTGTTCCGCATCATAACAACATTCCAATCGCAGTGTTGTTTGGAAACAAAAGGATAAAAATTATGAAATTTAAATAAATACGTCTGGACACATGCTTCGTCACCAGTTCATACCGAAACGAAATTATACGGCACTATGTTATATAACGGTTTTTAGTAATTAAAATTGTATTGGTATTATAGTGGTCTTCTACTTAAGTTGTATACACTAGGCCCTGTTAGGAAATAATAATAACGGTTATCATATCAAATATTAATCCACGCTATTGATATTACAAAAAAAGTCAGATTTGAGTTAATCATTTGACCTAGTGCCTATTTCAGTTCTTCTCTTTAAGTTATCAGCATACGGCCTAGCATCATAGTTCCTCATAGTTAACACCCAGGCCCCTTGTTGTTCAATATCGTTGTTAATGACATGCGAAATTGCGAGTACTCAACACCATTCATATTCGCCGATGACCTTAAGCTTTCAAAAATCATTAATGATATTAACGATGTCAGACACTTGATGAGAACGATTAAACACAGTTTATGAAATGTGTCACCGATGACACAAGTGACAATGGTCACAGGTAGACTCCACGGAAACCCGTTCTAAAATGTATTTTCGGATACCAATAATATATGCTATTAATACTGTTAAAAATAGTTTAATATCAAAATGTGTAGTAATCGCGATAATCAAAGATCTTATTATCTAACACAATTGTATAATTGGTGCAAGATGAACGGAATGGTGTTGCATTACATTAACCCGTAATCAAGTTGACAAAAAACCGAGTATTACATCGCAGATATACCTTTACAACTCGTCAGCACTATTAGAGATCTTGGTGTGAAGTGTCACAAAAACCTCAAAAATGCTAGGTTTTTTTTCCCAGGAATAGCAAAGTATTTAAAAATGGTAATACTAAGATAGTTTTGTATAACAGCTTAGTTAGGAGTATTTTAGAGTATGCTAGTGTAGTGTAGAGGCCACATTATACGACACATTGTCTACGAATGGAAAAGGTGCAAAAACGCTTTCTTTATCATCTGGCATTCTCTCAAGGCAAGCAAAAGAACTCAGTTTGTACAAAGACAAACTGGCATATTTCAAAATGTCTCTAAGCAACAGAGGGGTTTTTTTAGACCTAACGTATTTATATAAATGTCTTAACAACACAAGCGAAAATCCAGACTTGATATCAAAATGTAAGCTAATAATGTTCCGTCCCGGTATCCTCTCCTCTCTAACCTCTCTGGAGAACAATCCTAGGTAAGAATTCACCGGCTTGAAAGCCGTGAGCTTTCTAAATTATTGAACGACAATAAGATCCTGTTTCGGAACCGGATATCATTTGGAGACTCATCGTCCAAATACAAATTTAACATCATTTCTCAAATTTTAAATTTCGATTTATTAATTATACATTTCAATGATTATTCAAATGTTTTATAGATAATTATATTAAAATTAAAATAGATACTGACTTATAATTTATTAAATATCACTATGTTTAATAATAGTTTATAATCAGCTTTTTTTCTTTTCTTTTTTTTAAAGTAATATTTGTGTATTATTTCAAATCTATTCTAGCTTATCTAATCTAGCAAAATTTGTTAATTTTTATATTAATGCATAATGTAACTTAGAAGGTTAAATAAATATAATAATAATAAATAAATTGGTCGTTATTGTAAAGCATTTGGATGTGTCTAACTCAAAGGTTAAAAGTTTAGTTACACCCAGAAATAATGTTACATACAGCAATATTTAATTTTTTTTAATTTATTTAATGCCTCATTTACATTACACAATAACGCATTGAAATTATATTCAATAATATATCAATTGTAGATTGTAATAATTGATTCCAAATACAACAACAATTCATTTAATTTCATGTATTTTAAAATAATCGTCAATTTTCAAGCTCATTTATTTGTATGTCAATAATCTTTGTCAAAGAAATCAGAATTCAGCCTGGAAAGCTACAATGAAAAAACCGTTGTAAGTATATACCACCTCTAAGTTCCAATATTGACCGTATATAACGGCTATACTAATACTTGGTCGGGATTGGTAGTGGAAACAAAAATAAATTTATTTAACAGTACAAATATAAAAAAAGGAGAATCGTGAATATATAAGAGGTCAGATAATGACACAGCTTTCTTTTGCCAGAGACTTTGTCTGACTCGACATCACCGCATTGAGACACGTTTTGCTGCCAAGAAGTAGTATGCTAATGTTATAGCGTTCTAACTTTCAAATACAATTATACTCAGTAAAATTCAAAATCAAACCTGTTTTCTAGGAAAATCACAATGTATAGAATATTACATGAGATATTTACGGTCAGCTCTCGCTTTAAATAGAGAATAAGCGACGAATAAAATGGCCTGTCACTCTTTGCCTAAAAGTACGATAATTGATAAGAAAAATATAATTCTTAATACGCTTTCGTGGAGAGTTTCGTATGAATCAGGTAACTGTAATATATTAAGCACTGTCTTTCCAGAAAGGCGACTTCTGGTTACATGTAATTTGTAATTTGTCATGTAAAATTTACTTTGAAACTTTAGTACATGACTTCTGATATTATGGTCTCGTAAACTATAAACTCTTTAATATAAATGAATTTGTAAGCATCATAGTTGCAGATGATTTAAGAAATAACTTGCAATATCATCGTTCATTACCTCAACAAGTCCGCAACCAATTATTATATACACAGACAATCTCCGGCATTTGTACACACCGAGGCAGACACTCGTAGGACAACTCCATAAAGCTGTATTAATGAAGGCTTATTATTTAAGAAATGTATTGTATTATTTCTCATTTGTTCCTCTTTACGGCGAATAAATAAACAGATGGTCAATTAATTAAAAAACTTATCCGTTAGTTAACACTGACAGAATACGCTATAATAAAACAATTTCGTAAAAGCTCTGAAAGAATTTCTATCCTTTAATATCCTGTTAATCCACCGTTATTCACAAATTCTTTCACGTCACCGTGATAAATTACGAATTTAAACT
Source organism: Podotricha telesiphe (assembly GCA_038994665.1). Lineage (NCBI taxonomy): Eukaryota > Metazoa > Arthropoda > Insecta > Lepidoptera > Nymphalidae > Podotricha > Podotricha telesiphe. The sequence continues at coordinate 43,666 of JAOYRR010000511.1, read as the reverse complement.
CACATCCTCCGGTTCACATAGCGCTTATAACTTCAAGCGATTTCAGCATCTTTCCCCATACATCATAAGATATACTTCTCACTAAACTGTTTTCCTCAGAAGTCGGGTGTACTCAACGAAAGACAAACATATTTACAAAATCCACGTATCTGGATTAATATTATACGAAGGTAATTACCAAATTAATCACATATCTTTTAGCAAAATAAAAATAGCATATAATTTTATTTGGGTGCGTTTAATTTTAATATTTAGTTGTTATATGGAGGGGCGCTTACATTCTTATTTAATACTAGCTACCCACTTGCGGCTTCGCCCGCGTGTATTACACAACGATAGCTTGATGCCCGTTCGTGTTGCACATACTTGATCAAAACTTTGTTGCAGTGTTTTTTAAAACTATGATATCTCATTACATTTTTCGTTGCGGCTCCGCTACCATTGCTCCGGAAATGGACTCACTAAACAAACAAACTCTCGCCTTTTAAGTATAGATTTGTATATTACTATGCTACAGCGAGAAAAGTTACTGGCAAGTGTTACTTTGCAAAGTGATACACTTAGTCTGGCTATAAATACTGTTGTAAAAAAATAAACATAATATTACATTTGAATTTGGAATCTGTAATTTTTATATGATTGTTCTTTTTGTTTTCTTATTTTCGTGCCAATAAAAGTAAAGTAAAATATGTTGTCATTTTAAAATGGAGTGGGGTGATAAAGAGATCCGAATTGCAGTGATTGCATTACATAAAGTAGGTATGGTGCCAAATACAATTTTTAAAATTCTCCCTACGCTTGGCATTAGTCATATTTGTGTGTACCGGGCTATTGATATGTACAATGAAACCTCCTTTGTTTGTGACAGAACAAGTTCTGGCCGTCCGTCGATCCACGTATAATGTTCGTACGAAAGACGCGATTAAAGCAGTAAGGGTAAGAATTTGAAGAAGACGTGTCTGAAAGCAAAAGATTTTATTTTGAGAAATGAAGATAGCACCTAGAACCATGTCGCGTTTTTACTTAGATTAAAGATTACTTAGTACTGGGATACTGGTATTAGCTTATAGTAGACGCACTGGTCATGTTTAACAGTACTACCACTCCGTGATGATCAATTGACATGAACTGAAGAAAGTTTGTGGTCAAAAATGACAAAAATGCGTAATTTAAACATGCACAAACACTTTTGTTCTTAAAAATGGTCCCAAATATAAGTAAGCTTAAGAGTAAGAAGCTATGAAATCGAGCATAGCAATCATATTCACCATTTTAGGTAAATTGCGGAAAAATAAAGCGTGTGCCCGGTAAGTTTTTTTTTTTTTTTTTTTGATGTGTAGTATGCTGTTGGCCATAGTGGCCTCTACAGCGTCTCGCGGGCTTTGTGGGAGGCCGAGCTAGACGAGCTCTGACCTTGGCTTGACCACCTTGGGAGGTGCCAGCTAATGAGATCACGAAGTGGCAAGGGCGTCTCCTGTGAGACACGGTCCTCGGCTTGCGTGCTTCATTTGTAGTGGAGGGCTTGCTTCGCTCGAGCCGAGCTCAGCCTACTGGGTAGGGCGTTTGATGCCCTTTTGGAATATTAGTTTTTACGCCCTCCCGCGCCTAGGCGCGCTTGGGCAGCAGTAAAGCTGGGACCTCGTCTCCACCGGCGGGGACGGTGTGCGTATCGTGTATGTTTTCTTCGGTGTGTAGCCCTACCTACATACTCGGCGTTGTTGGCTACGGTTATGCGGTCAGCTGCGTCGTGTAAGACGTTACGTGGTCTACGGTAGACCTTCTTTAACGGAAGCGAGTAGTCGCTGGCTTTTACTATTAATCGGTTCGGATGAGTAGAAGCTCTTTCGAAATAGCTACTAGACAGTTTCCTGCAGTGCTCTTGGATCGAGTCTAAACGAACGTCACAATGTAAGTCTATATTACGCATGTACCAGGGTGCGCCCGTGGCCATGCGTATGAATTTATGTTGTAATATTTGCAACCGGTGCAAGTCGGTGTGGGGGCCCGGTAAGTGTTGCCAATTCTCATAAATACGAGAGCAGGCAAGTAGGTGCGGGCACCAGAGGGCGCGGACGCACCTGAGACGCGCGAGATGTGATAATTTGCGGTTCTGCTGAAATAATTATAAAAATATTCCACGGAAATACAAATACACACGGAAATTGGAGAAATTTATCTCCTTCCACATTTCCCGGTAAGCAGCCTCTGATTATATGCCACGGTCGTAAGCGCTCGTTATGGTATTTACAAAACACTAAACCTATGCGATTTTTGATATTTTTTTGTTCAATGTTTTAGTTGTATGTAGTAAATCAGGCGCTGTGCATTGTGTATAAACAGGGGATGTTTACAGATTCATACAAGGCAGATAAAATATGTGTACAAGAAATCACATATCTCGTAATTTAAATATTATGTATATATATTTAGACCGACCGTAGCGTATCTCGGTGTCCGTTCGTTTTAGCGATGTCGGATGTTGACTGGCGGTGTTTCACCGATCAAAACTGTAACATAATTCCTATCATAGTACAGTTATTTAAACTGGAAATTCATAAATACTAAAGTAAAGTAGTTGACGAAATATATACATTCGCAATAGTAATTCAGCGCTTTCTTTGTTTGAGATTTAGTTGCAGATCGGCCAGTGTTACTACTTTACTAGCAGGACATTTCGCAACATTTATACAAACCAAAATTTATCAATTGCTATATTGCCCGGTAAGTATATATTATGGACGTAGATTAGTGCCATAGAATATGTTTAAAAATGACGTGTAATAATAATGAAGAAATTAAAAAAATATATATCGATCGATTCATAGATTTGAATATTTTCATTGTATTCAAAGAACACAGACCCGGTGCTTGTTATGCGGTGGTCGAATAAAGAATCCCCAAACGATAAGAAGATAAAGTAAACAACACAATTGACCCCCAGCAGAAAACGATAATGCAAAGTGGGGAGAGTTTGCGGCGTTAGTAGGAGTGTACTGTAGTGTACCTACAGTGTATCCGAGACAACAGCCCGCGGATGTGGACTTAGGACGTCGTTCATGAAATGAGATTTATGTAATATTTTCAACCTACAAGCTACACACAGTCATGTGTTTTATTTTAAAATTACAAAATATTGTAATATATCTATATATATAAAATATATCTGTTTAATTTTAGAATACATGCGTACTTAGAAAATATGTAAAATTAGCTATTTCAAGAATATCTTACAACCTATAGCAAAATTATTTTTTGTACCCTCTACTCCTAATTAGTGAGGTTAGTGATTTATTATTCATTACTTATTTTGTAATGTGATATGTTGTAATGTATTTAAGATTACAGAAAGACTATTATTAAAATTATAACTATCTTATCGAATTTAGATCAAAACAATTAACCAGGTTCAATTCAGAGAAACTTCAGAGCTGAGCTGACCGTCGGATTGGTCATTAACAAAGTGTCCTCTAAAAAGAAGAACACAAGAGTGCTACTAATTCAGGAACTTATATCATCTCCGGCTAATATATTCATGCGGTGATCAGGCGGCTCTGAGCGTAACGCAACGTATAAATTCGCGCGGATGGATTTGAACGTAATTTTTCGCCTAAATCGTTCCAGTCAAATGTTTATTTGGCTAAAGCGAAATGCGCAAGTAATCCCATTAGCGGCGCAGTTCGCACTCGTCGGTATAATTTTATTATTAATGTACAGTCGTTTGGCATCCGCCCTCCGCCACCCTCCATCGTTCCGCGCCGCCCTCCGCCGCCCTCGAGGCATCACATGCCATTTTTATTTAGAATTTCTTTCAATCGACACCTATTTCAATCACATACACATAAATTGCCAATGTTGCTTCAAAAGACACGCAGCGCTGCGCCGCGCTACGACGCTTGGAACACACGGTTACTCATCGTAATCGTGATTATTCTAGTAAAAAAGTACCGAGATATATTTGTCCCGAGGATATCTCTATGGATAGTTGTTGTTTGTGGTCACACCGATAAAAATACTATAAGAGATAATAATGCTCTATATCATATAATATTAATATTTTATTTCCATTTCCCCATGTTATGTTTTCTCCAAACAGTCGCATCGCATTTGGCCGTTAGAGCGCTATAAAGCGACCTAATATCCTAATACTGGAGCTCCACATCCATAACATTACTATGATTTAGATAATATGTTACAATCTGATGCAAATATATTTAGATGTAGGCTCCGATGAGTCACGTCTAACTGTCGGGGCGCGTAAACTATTGGCAAGGCAGAACTAGGGTTCATTAAATTAAGCATGAAACAGGGTGTCGTTGGCAGCGGCCACTGCACGGTGGGACTGCCGCCGCGCCCTGGCTACTCTAGCGTGTCACCGCGCCGGTCGGTGGCATCGATGATCGAACACCTTTGAAGTTTACGCATCTCTCGCATCTCTCGCATCTCTCGCATGTAGTAAAGAGAGACTAGTGCTTATAATATTGAGATATCCCTACGATAATATAACGCCTACTTCTGTATACACTCGTGTTTTAACACAAGCCTGTTCTCAACTACACCACTCAGCGCTACTTAGTTGGTTGTTGGCGTACGTTGCCAACAAGTTCAATGAATTCCTCAAAAGCTTCTCGACAGTACATAATTAAGAAAAATATTTCAAGGTAATAATTTTATATTTTATTATTATAATTAAATGATTAATACTAAAATTCATGATTATACTAACTTATAATTTATTTCGCAATGTTTTATAAGTAGGTAATTTTACATAAAACTTACATAATTAAAAGATTTAAGATAAATCGTTATAAAATTTAATCCCACTAGTTGCTTGAAAGGTTTATTAATAATATAATAACGGCTTTCTTTCATTTTTAAATAATGATATGTAAAGTTTGTCGTACAAACATTTTGATTTAAAAGACCATTATGAATCACCTATATATAAGTTTAAATACAGGTTTTAAAAATACAATTCCATCCCATCCAGGCCATTCCAGGCCATCACAGGTCAATGGAACAGTGACACAAACACGATTTTGGTTTCAACCTCACTCGGATAAATTGATTATATTTAAATTATTTTTATTTCCTCGTTCGTAACTCAAAGACTTAAGACATCAGACATAGACGTTAAGTTCGTCGGTGTCATCGTGCTGCGTCTCGAATTATAACCGAAAGCTGAGAATGGAGTGTCTTGAATAGGTTCTCTGTGCTTACAAAAACACATACACAATCATGACGAAGCTCAAACATGTCCTTGTATGTACAAGTAACCCAATATTACAATGGAAATTAAAAGAAATATATATGCAAACGGACTAGACTAGACTTGCTATCTGACTCTCTTGGATAGATTATCCAAGAGAGTCAGATAGCAAATCTCACATAATTCAATATATTTTCATAAAATCTCAAAAAAATCGAACACTTAAATCTTATCTCCGAGGAATAATGGGTAAAGGCAGAGAATAAAGAATGCAGAGATACAAAAGTAATCCCCATAACAATTTCTATAAAGATATTCAACAGTGCATAAAATTATGTGATTCACTTCAGAGGGTGGAAAGTTTCTGTAGTAAATTGGCGACGCTGTCTTTTTTAGAGCCTTTATAACTTATATAGCACAAACCCTTTCTGAGACTACCACATATCACGTAAAAAAAGGACTATATGTCGTCTACGCTTCTATACACGAAAGGAAAAACTCGAAACGAAATATTATTGCAAATCATTTAATTTTATTTGAACACTATTGCTGCTGCCCACAATTTCGTGTACATGGACTTAATGCAAGGCTCTTATTCTACTTATCAACTACTTCCGTAGAACGCTTTTGTACGCTAATAAAAGGTATCATATTCTTGTCTCTTAGATTTCCAAATCAGATGTTTCCAATCAGATTGATATTTTTTGCAAACAAAGCTAGAAGCTGAAAAAACAAAGACATTATATTTCGTACTGAGTGGTGAAAGTCAATGTCGTGTTTTGTTGTTACTGTTCTACTGTACGCCTCGAAGTAATCGAATCGAAATCGAATGAATGAATTTCCAACTGTTGCTGCAACGCTATTAGTCTATTTTTAATAGATTAACTGTTTAACTGTTAAATTGATTAACTGGTCTATCATTATTTTATATTCCAGATTTTTTTACTTTTATACTTTAATTGCACAAGAAATTACGATTTAGACTAAATAACATAGTTACACTTAAATTATATGTGCAAAGGCGGGCCCTATTGCTAATGAAGTAATCTCTTTTTAAGGCAACCAATACCTAAAGGATTAGCCTCAAGAGAACGCAGAGAGGTGCATAAAGTATTATATTTACTTAAATATAATAAATTCCCATTAACAAACAAATATACTTACATATTATTATAAATACACACATACATACATACATACATACATAAATACATACAATAATTTTATAGTCCTTCATCATGTATTTCAGTTCTCCAAAATTAATTATAGCCCAGTTTTAAACGTAGTATAATATGTAAGTATAACAAAAGGTGTCATGCAAATACGTCCAGTAGTTCCAAAGATTACAATAAAAACAGTAAAAATACAATTCATAGCGCATCATAATACTAGTTGATGCCCACAATCCCGTTTGCGTGACTTAATGACATACTACTTCCATTTACCACATGAGGATATTGAACTGACCCAAAATTATAATTGACTTTAATTCTAATTGTCTTTTTATTTTCCACATCAACCGATTCTAATTCCTTTTTAGCTTCACATTTTTATCGCTCGGTGAAGAGGGCCCAGTGACGCTCCGTTCTCCGCTTACCACCCGAATTCCGAAATTCAACGCCCATTTTGTTCTACTGTTGAACTTAAAACACTACAAATATACCCATTACTTCAAGTCTGATCCTACATCTATCGTGTTTACAGTCGGGCGTATTCCTCTGCGCCACCATGGCTACAAATTTCAATGATTTCTATTTGTTACCGCGAAAATTGCCCTGATGGGCAATTCTACATTTCCATTTCCATTACCACTTGTTGGCATTAAAATTTGGACCCAAAATTATAAAAGCTTTCTTTAACATAGTAATTTTCTTGTCTTTTAAACTTCCTCATCAGATGTTTTAAACGATTTTAATTTATTTCAGCTTTACGCTTTTTTTTTTTTTTTTTTTTTTTTTTTTTTTTTTTTTTTTTTTTTTTTTTTTTTTTTTTTTTTTTTTTTTTTTTTTTTTTTTTTTTTTTTTTTTTTTTTTTTTTTTTTTTTTTTTTTTTTTTTTTTTTTTTTTTTTTTTTTTTTTTTTTTTTTTTTTTTTTTTTTTTTTTTTTTTTTTTTTTTTTTTTTTTTTTTTTTTTTTTTTTTTTTTTTTTTTTTTTTTTTTTTTTTTTTTTTTTTTTTTTTTTTTTTTTTTTTTTTTTTTTTTTTTTTTTTTTTTTTTTTTTTTTTTTTTTTTTTTTTTTTTTTTTTTTTTTTTTTTTTTTTTTTTTTTTTTTTTTTTTTTTTTTTTTTTTTTTTTTTTTTTTCTCGCACATCAGCGTCGATATAATTCTCTCCACAGAAAATAACACATGACCATCGGGACCTTCTTTCGTATCTTATAAAGAAAGATGAAAACAACTTTATTTGCACGCAAAAATATAGAAAATAGCATATTTATTGATTGAACTCTTATTATTACTAAGTGCAGACTATTTTTCTATATACTTTAGATTTCCTTTTTCAAGTGGGTTTGAGTTGGGCAGTAGTTAGTTACTGTAATGGTGATGTGTGGTCTGAGTTTGACTTCCAGGTCCCAAATGAAACAGAAGTTTAGTAAATTTTTTAACATAGAAAAACAGTATAAGTGTTGGGCGGTGAGTGAGCGACGCGTAATGTGGAGAATAGAGTGTCTTGACATTAGGTCCTATTTGCCTACACTGCAATTTGCATCACTCACTGTACTCTTAGGGACTACCAAATAAGGCACTGTAATCAAGAATCTTAGAGATAAGACACGTATTAACCGACACTAAATATTAGGAATTTAAGCACTCCATGTAATTAGTACAATTATTAATTCGAGACGTTCATAAATTCGTCTGCACCAATATTTCGTTTTCACAAAACAAACTAAACCCAATATCTAAGACATAAAGTATCATATTGGTTGTAGTCTATTTGTGAACGTTCAGCTGTAATATTGATAGTGGCAAATATATGTGGGTATTGTCGGTACTCCGTAGTATTGTTTACGGCGGATTAAAGCAAAGCACTACTTCCTAAAGCTCTTATATAAGTTCACTGAAGAATTCCTGGCACTTGTGAGGATATCGGAACGCGACGAATTGCTCGAAAGTTAAGTCTAACTAAGTGTGGCTTAGTGTAGTCTACTTGTTTCGTGTTAATAGACTAGAACAAATTATTTTTTCGTGTTTGTTAGTTTATTTGTAACTTTATTACATTTTCAATAATAATATACATACAAATAAATTTTAATAGTAGTATAGTAATTCTACAGCGTCCTTCTTTTGTTAATATTTTCTTTTGTGTAAAATAAAATAGATATAATTATTCTATTTGTATTACGGATGAAACCCCTAAAATATTTTTTCATAAATACCAGGCAGACCAGCTTAAATATAAGAAACAAGTAAATGATGCATTAGTAAAATTTGTTTAATGTTGATGGCAAATTTCGTTAACAACAAACAACCAATAAAAACCATTGAACTTTTTGGTGGCTTAGTCATTGTGCAGTGAAAGGATTTGGAATGCATTCAGGATGCATGGTTTATATAAACCATGCAAATATATAGGTCCAAAGGCAAAGATAAAAAAGGGAGAGAAATTGTCTTTCTTAACTTTCTTGAATTGACTTTTATAAGACTAAGACTTTCATAAGAAACCTAGAAACACTTCTCTAGATATCATATTAAAGTTCATTGTTTTATTATATTCGTTTTAAGTATTCAAATTTAAATCGATTTATTATTTTATTTAACAAATACTTGCCACCACTTATATTTTTTTGCTATCTTTGTAGAGTCATTGGAATGAGTGAGAACGAAGTGACAAATAAGTATCGTACTTTGCACAGCCAGCTTTACATATGTATGTCATTTTGACCAGCATGTTTGTTAGAGGCCTCTATAACGTAAGGATCTCATACAAAATCGTCTTATAATAATTGTATTAGCAGATTCGATTTGATTTATTATATTTTATGCATTTTTCTTCAAATAAACTTTAATTTTAATAAAAAGTGTAAAAAGATTACCGAAGAAGAAGAAATGGTACGTTATTTATTGTAAGTGTGAGTTTTATGAGAACATTGAGCATTGAGAGCCTGTAACTGAATATATCAGTTAAACGGCAACAAGCAGTGACAAGGAGAATAAATCACTCATACCCACAAATAGATTACATATTGTGTGAAAAGTTACAATTAAACGAAGTTAGCATATGCTATAAATGATATGATACTAGTGTGTATTAGCCTCAAAATCTTCTTATATATACTTGCATAGATATTAAATGTTTGACAGTACACTTTTCGCTTTTGTATGCAGTATTTGGTATCACAATTAAACATATTTTTCTTTATTTAATACCTGCTGTTGCTAATATTAGTAAGCTACAAACCTACAAACGGTAGTAATAACCGTAGAATATTGCAAGTTTCAATTGGAAGCTGGAACAGTCGAGAGTTTTACAAGAAATAATAGTTCGTTAATTACAGATAAGTTTGCACAATAGAAACTGTATAATTATGAGGAGCTTTAGAAAGAACTGTTTACCGCTTTAAGAAAGAATCGCATTGTGGACACTTTGAAAGGAAACCTTTTAGTTAGAGAAATAGACGAATAAATATTGTTTTGACGCCACTACCGCTGCCGCAGAGTAGGTAGCCAGTAGAAGTGGTGCGCACCATGGCTCTTTCTCGGGAATTAAATTTCATACCTTAACAATCACATCCTTTTATAATTTCGCCGCATCTTCGTCTGAGTGAAATTTATGAACATTGTTCAATTATTTGACCCCATTTTATAGATATCAATATCACTCACGAGGATTTTAATGTAACTGGATTGTAAAAAGAATTTCCTAAATCCAGCGACTAATTCCAGAAATTACCGCGTTCAATCAAAAAAACAGACTAATAAATGACTTCAACCATCCCACAGCTGGTACAGAGGTAAGAGGTAAAAAAGTTCAAATTCGTATCGTAAGCCTATCGAGACCTCGACATGATAACGGAGTAAGACTGGTGACAGCTCAGGAGTATATTTTCGGAGCAAAATAGGAGAGATGCCATCCGGCCCACTCGACTTGTGGATGTCCAAAGCAAACAGCTTTTTGATTAACTTAATGTCGGTCATTGATCTCTGACGATGACGTAGTCGATGTGTTGTTACTACAGACATTCGACAAGCTTTTGCTAAAGGAGATTATCTAGTTGATGTTTTTTCTGGATACTCAGGCACAAATTGCAGCAGCTAAGTATCTCGCCGAGGATGATTCACATCATAATATATAATTTGCTAAGAGGTAGAACGGAATCTGTTAAACATCCGCTCCTTACTGTATGACCCAGACAAGTCTGGAAAGATCTTCCTCAAGGTTCAGCCCCCAGCCTTCTGTTGTACAATATATACACTCATGACCTCGAATTGTTTGTCAATAGTTTCTGTAACTTCGTCCTCTATTAGATCTCAAAATCTGTGTACGACATAACCTATCGTTTAAATACTGCTTTGCAATATCCAAATCAGTGGCTCTCTGAACAAGGCCTGACATTGTCAGTAGCTCAATGCCAAGCGGTAATGTTTACTAAAAAGAGAGTAATTCAAAATTTTTATATTTGGTGTGATGATGATAATTCGTTTAACAGAAAATGTTACATTTTCAGGCATGATTCGTCGATAAACTCATCGATAAATTACGGAACGGAATTGCGCACGCAGAATATATCAGAAATAAATGTGAAGAGTAGTGTCTGGTGTGTAGTTGGAGGCACACTCTTACACTCAATAACTGCTATGCAATGCTTTAATTCGTAGTGATATCGACTACAGCTTATATATATGTGGGATATGTTTATTCTTTCATAAAATAGACACTGAAAAACTTCATCGTATACAATATAAATGTACTGACTTATTCAGCTGCTTTATGGCCTTAAAGAGAAATCCATTTAATAGTAAATTAAGATCGTCAATTATTTTAAGGATTTAGATGTTACTTTGCGTTGCGTGAAATCCAGGTCATTCTGGAATTCGTGGGAATCAATCCGCCGACTCTTGCGCTAAAGTAGCCATCCAGTGTGGCAGTTAAGATCTTTTTTCCAACTCGGCCTAGGATTTGTTGTCTCTTGCAACTGTTTATCTGGACTCCATCCTCGAATAAGTATTGTAATGTGTAAATTTCTTGTAAGAAACACACTGCAACAATGCACAAGGCATTCGGCTAAAATCAGGGCCAGGGACCACTCAACAGGTGAATATGGTCTGGATGAAGGCTCCTCTTCCCACATCCTTTTCACCTGTCCCAAATTAATTCGTTCTTTGTATGATGTTCTTCCTCATAAAGTTTCCCGTCCCCTTAATTAATCATCTTGACGACTTGACGACTAAGTCTCTTTACGTTTCTAACATGTAACAGCGAATAGTTTTTTATTTCGTTTTTTATATGAGATTAACTATTATGAATGATGTAGAAATTGCAGAACTTCTCTTTGCTCAAGTTATATTTTTTTTAATTTCCGCCTTTAAATTCCACCTTAAGTACTATAGGATAATTCAGTTTCTAAATTTAGTTCTACGTGTTATTTCTCTGTAATAACAGTAAAATAATTAATTAAAAACTACAGGTACATAATATAAATAAATAATTTGTGAATTATTGTCTACATTTATAATTATAATTCAATAGTCCCTACTCACCTTGTGTCTCTTAGTACTTCTTCATTATCAAATAAACCTGCGGTAAAAACATAATAACGATGTATAATATGTTCATACAGTGGTTGTCTTTGCATTGTGGATGATTTATAATTGAAATAATTTAAGAATATTGTAAAAGTACGAAGGAAAACAAAGTACCGAAGTAAAACTACAATTTAATATGTTACCAATGTTTTCTCACTGACAAATGTCAAGTGAAAAAACGTCGTAGTACGTCACAAATTTCTTCAATACGATAAACGATACGATTACGATACGAAAGTTGTTTAGAACGGTTCGAGCTACCAAAAGCTGTTTCCTTTTACGCACAGTAGGAGCGCTTTTCAATTCCTATACAAATTGCACTCGATAACGCCCTACAGATCCTTCCACGCCACGAATCATAGAAACAAATAACTTCCTGTAACAAATTTGAGTTAATAATTTTAAGCTGTGTTTACATTTGCACTACAGTTAGTTACAAGACTAAATACAATACGTAAACGCAACCTAAGTTATGAATACGAAAGAGTAATATGTGCTCAGTGCTGCAGATGAACGTCCCCAGTATATTTAGTAGGCTTAATCTACGTTGTAAAGAAAGGCCTAACAATGCAGGGCGGCCTCTGTTCTGTGCGCTGGCTCCGCGCCCGGCGCCGTGCGGTAGCTTGTAAAAAATATTTAATGTTACCTCTCGCGTTACTATATTAATACGACGCGAGTGCGCTTTTAAAGGAATATTAAAACATTTATTATATTCTAAGCTCTAATCTAATTATTTGTTTTCTTTGATATCTAATTTGTAGTATTTTAGCAGAGCTCGATTCAAGAAACGAATTTACTCGTACTAGTACTTGGTTTATTTCAAGTTACAAGAATATATGCATATAAGTTGAGGCTTTCTTAATTAGTCGACATTCATACGTACATTGCCACGGAGGCAAACGACACGCGCTCACTTAGCACTTGAAGTTCAAACATGCATTCAGCATCACTTCTTGTATACGTACGTCATTAGACTTTATTCGAAATTCATTTAAATTATTGCATTTTTTATTATAATATAAGTTGTATTCTGTATTATATTACTCGATTCCATGTTTTTGATAAAAGTTTGCTCAGTTTTTCTTAAAATTTGGTTCTCTTTCTAACAGTAATGATAGTAATCTAGTTTTAATAGCTTTTAATTAACGCTGCGTTATTTTTGATATTTGACGCTACCCCGTAGGTATTTTTTGCTACCTTTACTTTGACTACCAATGCCTAATGAAAAAGTACAAAATATTAAGTAATATTGTTCATAGAAAATTATCGTCTAATATTCCATTAAATTAGTATCTTAAGAGTTACTGTTTGTTTGTAGTGCTTATATATAATTATCTATCTTTTTAATTAAGTGACGCAAAATTAAAATTCTTTTAAATAAATTAACTAGTTTTTAAACCTTCAGCTTATAATTTTTTATTTGTATATAAACAGTCAAATTTCATTTAAATGTTTTGAATACGAAGAACGACGCGGCACATTGCGGTGCTGGTACCGACGCTGTTATACCGCAGCGAAATGTGGGTATGTCAAAAGAACAATGAAGGAAAGATGAATGCTGTAGAGATGCGATCTCTTCGTAGGATGTGCGGAGTCAGCTCAGCTGATCGAATCCGCAGTGAAGAGATACACAGAATGCATGCGTATATCGAATCATAAAAGTATGTAGATCGAACTACTTATTCAATTCACAAATTTTTATTAGCTTAATATAAAGAACTTTTCAAACTAGCTTGCTATAATTTAACTTAATCCAAAAGTCTTAGTATTTTTAAACACATACACGTAAAATATTACTAACATAAGGGCCCATTATCAACTTGTCTAAACAAGCTACAAATAACGATACAGTCACGAAGGACGCGGGAACAAATCGTGTGGAATACATTCCGCAAGTAATAAAAATAAGAAATATCCGCGACTCATAGCGATATACGTACAAACATACATACCATGATATGCGTATAAATATAAACGCTGATCTGTACAGTGATGGCACTGGAACGTACGTAGGTAGGCGTTTATATAATCAATGATTTAAAATATTATGCGAATTACTAGGGACCCGCTCGCGGTTTCGCCTGCGTAAACTAAATGACTATAACTTTGTGGGTGCCCGCGTTCCCACTTAAACGGCACATTTTGCTTAAATTTATAATTTAAATTGATGTAACTTTTTTTGAGTTGATGTACCGATTGAAGTAAAACATACAATAAAAAATACAATAATCAAAAATGCACGTAAATTGGTTAGCCCTTTTCAGATATTAGAGTGCATCAAACGCACAGACAAAGAAATGGTTTCTATTTCGTTGATAAATAATTTTTTTCTTAAATTTCTACCATATACAGACAGTCATCACTTACATGTTGGTCATATGTAGAAATAAAGGGTAACGCGAACTTTTGAGCTGTGGGTTACAACAATTTATATTAAAGTAAGTGTCATATCACCGAATTCTGTAATAAATTTCTAATCAAAAGCATAAACAGAATAGAGTTAAGTGACGTAACCCCTCGTGGCACCACTTCTCCGGGCCAACGAAGATTAGCACTCACTTATTGTAACACTCATTGTAATGTGCAACCACTTTGGCTGGAATAATACGATATGATGATTGATGATACATATGAGAGTACTTACTGTATAAACCTGTAAAGTAAGTACAGGCATTAATAAAGTGTGCCAGTGAGTTTTAATAATTTGTACAACAACAGATGTAAAATATTGAATTAATTAAATATAATAATTCCATCTTACCTACAAGAAATTTGATCCAAAAGACAGGAAACTACAGACCAATAAGTCTATTACCCGCCATCTAAAAGTAGTTCTACTCAATACTAAATAAGGCAACAACAAATTTTCTAAAGGAATTCTCAACGATATTCTCTGTCGATAATATTCTCTACTTATTGAGAAACGATATTCTCTACTTATTGAGAAATACCGTGAGAAAAATAGACCTCTTTACATCGCATTTATTGATTACAAGAAGGCATTTGACTGCGCATCATATGAAAATATATGGCAAGATCTAATAGCACAATACAACAATAGTGTTAAATGCTGATCAGAAATCCAATATATGGTAGAGTACCTAAATGACGCTAGTAAATGAGTAGACTTAGAAATATATCTATCTAAAACAATGTTGATATTATAAACTCCCAAGTATTGAGCCCACTACATATATTTATATATTTAGAAAGCCAACGTTACATACTAAGAATACATTTGTTTAGAATACACTTACACACTCATTGTTACGTAGTATGTCTCACTTATAGGCTAAATCTACATGTAAATAAAAATGTTGCTAACATCTTCTTGGTATAAAAATTAATTTTTTCCTTTTTCTATTTTGAATGATACATGGTTCAAAATTTTTTATTAAAAAAAACAATAAAAAAAAACTGATTCTTATAAAAAAAAATTATTAAAAAAAAATTAAACTAAAGATAATCAACAACTACATAATTAATAATTACATTTTCAGAATTTCTATACAACTAAGCTAAAAAAAAAAGAAGTACTATGAGTTTAATTAGTTTAATCTTTTTTAGGTTAGCTTTATAGGAATGTAGCGAGTCATTGAATATATCCAGGTTAGAATATTTTGCTAATATATTATAAAGATTTCCCATTCTATTAAGTGGTGCATTTAGATCCAAATTTGTTCTCGAGAACTTTGTTTTAAATTTATGTACATACATGTATCTTGCATTTGCTCTAGGAATAAAAATATATTTAGTTCTTTTAAAATCTTAGAACAATCTATATTTTCTGAGATTAATTCATGCAATCAGTTATGCATGTAATATTAGAGTCATTTTCTGTTTCAATTTGTTTATTTATTTTAAGATTATCTGCATACATCAATAATGCACACACATACACATAAAGACATCATTAAAAAAAATGTTAAATAAGACAAGGACAAGGTTTGATCTCTGCGGCACTCCTGAATGTAAAAAAGATGGTCTTGACTCATATCCTCCCAATAATACACTCATTTTTCTATTTTGTAAATAGTTTTCTACTTACCATAACAATTTCCCATGTATTCCATATTCATTAAGTTTGACCAATAAAAGCTTGTGATTTACTACAACAAACGCTTTAGCTAAATCTGTATATATACAATCAACTTGCTTATTGGAGTCTAATGATGTTATTATATCCTCTACAAAAGTTGTTAAAGTTGATCTATTTCTTACAAAACCATGTTGTCTGATAGCATAGGTTTCATGTGCCAAATAAACAAAGGACAAATTAGTGACTCAACAATTTTTGCAAACACTGATAAAATACTAATTGGTCTACAATTTTTAATGCATTTTTTTTTCTCCATTTTTGAAAACGGGCACAATTCTAATCTTTTCCAGTACGAAGGAAATTTACCATTTTCGATATATTTACAATATATTTCAGTTTCACTTATGCTAATAAAGATTAGATTATATGAATAACTCATTTATAATAAAGGTTATAAATGAGTTATTCGTATCTATACAATTAAAACAGGATACAATCAGTAATAGAATTATCACATTCTATAAAATGTCTTGAGTATTTTGAATTCAATCTCATCAAGAGGATTACCATACTTTTTAAATAACATTAAATTTATTTTTTTCCATTAAACGTTTTTTTAGGTTATATGAGTACCAGATCATATACTTGGAGAAACAGCTCATCTTCTACCATATAGTAACGAACAAGAAGTGGAGTATGCAGTTAACAAGGAATAAATTCTGGGCACTGAAGGAAATATTTAAAAGCAATTTGCCGATTAATATTAAAACTAAGGTATAAAACTCCGTATTGTACTCTGTTTAATTTATGGTTGCGAAACATGGAAGTTTACCTGAAAAAAAGAGAAAAAATTACTTTCTGCCAACGAGGAGGAGAGCGCAGTATGGTAAACATTAGAAAGATCCAAAAAATAAGAGACATTACTAAGGCACAGCGTGGGCTGGTTCACGCTAAAACACAAAAATGGAAGTGGGCGGAAATGTGGCGCGCCTACAAGATCAGCGTTGGACCAAGAAGGTGACATTGGCAGGACCACAAGGAAAAAGAGGTGGACCTGTAGCTTGATGGGAAGAGAAATTGAAAAGAATAGGCGGCAAAAGGATTCTCTAAACCCAATCTAGAGAAGACTGGCTATATTTTGAGGTTTTTTGCAGAGAGAAGCAAAACTGATCATAGTTTTTAATAAATAACAAACACTATCAAAATTTAAGAAATAAGTTACATCGCATACTAAAACAACATTGAACTTAAGTAAGGCTATTAAGTTCTTTGATTTTCACGATTACTACACGTTTTGAAATGCAACTATTTTTAACCGGATTAATTGCGTATAATCGCGTATACAGTAGTCCGTGGTTACAGGTAGACAGTCAACCTGTGACCACGGACTACTGTAAAGTGTTCGAAACGTCGGATTCTAAATTTAAAATGTATTTTTGAATACCAACATTATACGCGATTAATCCGGTTAAAAATAGTTTCATTTCAAAATGTTAAATAAGGCTTTCATCTGCAATGAAATAAAAGGCTTTTTCATTTTATTTTATTCTTGTGAACAATTAATTAACTTTAAATATATTTTCTGACTCATGTCTACCAGTGAATTAAAGTCCACGAGGGGCAAGGTGGTGTCTCTATCACTACTTGCAGCAAACGCAGTGGTTTTGTTCTCTATCTTATCACAAAAAAACAGGAAATCTTAGAATTAATTTAATATTATTACAATAAATATTACGTACGTATAGTGTTACACGTAGCCAAGGTGGTCACCGTGGTCACCGTGGTCACCGTGGTTACTAGTGCATATAAACGCAAAAAATTACATACATGAGAACATTTCTATAATAACAACCTTTTACGAGTAAGTCACTGGCAGCGGTCAGCGTAGAAAGGAATAAATTATGCAGCGTATATAAGATGAATTATTCTAGGAGAAAGAGAGAGGCACGGTATCATCGGTGGATGTGAGGGGAGGGGAGTAGGGGTTTGGGGGGGTCGGCCTCTCAACCCTCTACGTACGGAACTTATGAGCTTTATCGTGCATGAACAATTAAATTCAGGGTAGAGATTTGAGCGAAGTAATTTAAGAAATGGTTATTATACAAGAGCAGGTCGGTCCCCTCCGCGTTACCTGAGACCGCGGCCTGCTGTACCTGAATGTAAATGTGAAGCTGTCGTATGAAAGTATGATTGAATGTGTTACCATTTTACATTGAGCTTCTGGTTCCAGAAAATGTATTCCACTAAATATTACAAAGTTTACGTAATATTTGCTATTTTTCAAAGTAAAAGGCTGTAACGTATGTTGCGACTATGTAAGTATTAAAGTCTCGTGGACTTCCGCCGGGCACTTACTATTGACGGTATAGTTCTCCTATGGTGCTTCTGAGCAAGTGGCGCGTCGTAAAGTAGTAATTGAACAATAAAATATTTCGGCCCACATCTTTCTTTCCTCCGACTTCTAAAGCATTTAAGTTTTGTTTCATATTTAACGCGAGTCCGTCGCACACAACGAGCGCGAGTTCCGACAAAAACAATTCAGTTTTCTCCTGAAATTACGAAGGTAAATTACCTTTTTAAGGCGCTTAATGTCTACAAAAAGCCCACGTGTCTCAGACAAATGACCGACGAGAAAAAATATATTGCATACACCGACGACCACAAGTACTCGTCTACTTTTGTTATGTTACATACCACTACACACAAGAGTATTAGCGTGGGTTCTCACGACGTGTTGCCCGCCGTACGCTCTAGTGATGTCTAATGTAATTGCGGGATTGAAAATGGAAAATACTAACGTAAAAATTAAAAAGAGGTCATATACACATGTATATAACCGCGCTTATATTAATGTTTGGGAAACATTCTCATCGGATGGTAGTTGGATTGTCTGACTGTAAACACAATGGTTATGGGTTCAATATATTTACACTCGGCAAAATGAATCAAACACACAAATTTTAACAAATTTTGCGACAAATTTTGGGTTCTGGGTTCTGCCACTCTATATGCAATATCCCGAAAAATAGGTAGAAAATAATAACGAAGTGTTGTGAAATGTTGCCCTATCTACGCCGAACCTGTTACACCGTTCACCCAGACAAAAACCATATTAGAACCAAAAAATGCAAATAAATATATTGTGATATCATAGTTTTTAGATATATAGTCGAAAGTAGTCAAACATCGAAACGACTGCAATCATATGCATACACACAACACAACACACTTCTTTGCTATGATTGCGTCATAAAAACGTATAACATGCGTTGAGCTACGAGTATAAATCAGCGACACCTGCGACGCGGAACAACACTACGCCCGTGTAACAGTTCCCTACTTACGACGTACTTGACCTGATAAAAGGGAAAAATTACGTAATCTATGTGTTTAAACAGTTTTATATGTTTCTTGTTTTTCACGCGTAAATGTGATTAAAAACAAGCATTTCTATTGACTTTGTCTGTACCGAAAACGAAAACTTTTCCTAGTGAAGTTAGGTTATTCTTAGCGCGGGTATTTAAAATTTCTTGCCACTATTTTTGTAGATTTCATTTTGAACATTATTGTCAGGGAAATATTAGTTTATATTATATTTAATATCCTTCGTATGCGTATGTATCTACCGCCTGCGACCCTTCATATAATAATATTTCACAACGAATAGGACTTGGCAGTCTGCACCTCAAGGTTGTAGGGTCAAAACCCATTTGGAGAAATGCTTAAAGTCCACTTATAGATACTTCCCGCATTTAATTCAATAGAGTGTTCCGCTTTTTTAGAAAAACGAGTGATATATGCAAAGTTAGAAATATGTGTTTATAGCATTACATTAACTATCTGTTATCAGTGCCTAATAGATAAAGCGGTGCACAGTCCACAAACGAAGATCAAAGCGAGCCACAAATAGTATTAAATAAATCGTGCTCCGAGTGTCCTCCTTGTAGAACTACGTTTCGAAAACAAACCAGCGAGCAACTTGAAATGGGCTTCTTGTTAGGAGACTTCCCAACAATAACAGGTATATGCAGTGAACTTGTCACAGTTGACACTTTGTAAGGGCATCTACATTCAGTTTAAGTATTTAGTTACGTTCAAAAATATACTCCAATTATCAATGAGAGATCCACTCTTAAATATTTGTGATGTTCTGAAATCGAAACAATTTAAATACTTAATTTCGTCGATTCTAATGTTCATCAGGTTTATTTTTATTACTTAAAAGTAAATGCCTAAGTGTAAAGCACACGTCGCCCTGAATGTGAGATATTAAAAAAAGGGTATGTGAAACACATGGTGCTTTGTACATTGTATATAATATTTAAGTTATTTATTCAATATCTGTTTAATGCTTCTTTACAAAAACTAATGGCTTCCTGCACTCCTTCTGAGTATAAACGTTGCTTGGAGGAGTCCAAATGTTTTCCTTCCTTTTTACACGTTTATAATGTACAACTATTTAAACTTATCCGTA
This sequence comes from Podotricha telesiphe, assembly GCA_038994665.1. Taxonomy (NCBI): domain Eukaryota; kingdom Metazoa; phylum Arthropoda; class Insecta; order Lepidoptera; family Nymphalidae; genus Podotricha; species Podotricha telesiphe. The sequence goes on along the minus strand of JAOYRR010000511.1, from coordinate 23,203 downwards.
TTATTTTGACTTTATATCAAACATAAATGATGCATATCTAAAGACGAATTTAAAATGATTTTCAATAATTGGAAACCTACAATCTCAAACTTCCTCCTCAAACGCCGATATCAGCAGTAGATGTTTCACTAATTGTACAGTGTTCAGTAGGCAGTACTCGCAACTTCATGCGCCTCGCACATGCGAAGTCATTTGCTGAATGTTACTCCAAATTGCTTCATAAGCTCGAAATATTTTTGTTTTCGTATAACTGATTACCTGATTCTCATGTCCATTAGTAATCGAAGTTAATTACAAGATATCCGTTCATTTATCAATTTAAATATAATAACCAATTGGTACCAATATATATTTTTATTTATGTGCATTCGTATCTGTTAATTAGTCAGGTAGTTTTCCCTGGATTATTAGTTACATATTTCGATATTTTTATTCTGTTATCTAAACTAGGCTTTCGAACTAAAATATAATTGCGCTATAATCTTTTAATGCTTTAGCTAATGTCAATATAAAATACGAGCTATATTTATATATGCAGTAGCCCCTGTCTGTAAGCGTGATGGTTGTGGGTGGGGATGGAGTTCCCACTCGAGGGTAGGATTATATTTAAATTATTTTTATTTCCTCGGGTCGGTTTCGCTACTCAACACGCGCGTCACGCTGCCTTATTGTAAGCTAAAGCTGTCGACGGCCAACGTTGGACAATAGCGAATCACAAATATAATGCCAGTAATCATTCTATCGTGTATCATACTTTTGTTTTAAAACTAAAGTTATTAATAATGTGCACGGAATTAAATAGAAGTCATTTTAATAAATCGGATTATTTACGACACCCAGAACAAAAAAATCACAACAGATTTCTGAAAAGTTGATGGGATTTAAAAACACTTACTTTAAAATCATTTTCATTGAAGAATATTAAATATAATTGTCTTTTGTTCAAGAAATAGCTGAAATTGTAAGTGACAGTACCATAAAGGCCGCAACGAGTATAATGCGATGAACGATCGGCGCCACAAAAATACCTCTCAGCAATTTGTCCTCCGAGCTCCCGTACTTAGTGCTCTCCGTCTGTTATACTTACTATACAAGCATTTTGGACTCTACACAGTGTAGTCTTTTTTCAACAAAATAAAAAAATATCTTTTCATTATACAGAAAATCCCTAGTCCACTTTACTGCCTAAGTAGTATCTTAAATTCCTTGAAATTAATAAGATGAAAAAGAAAAATCAGTTTAGATATTCAAGACATTCGCTAATCATACCCATATGAAAACGCTAATAACCAAAAAAAAGCGTGTTTGACAACGAGAATAATTAAATATGGTCCTTATAATAATATTTTAATGAAAAAATAACGTTATTTTAGTAAATCAATCTGCATATAATATGATAAATTCAAACAAGGAAACAAATAGCTGTATCCCGACACTGCTTTCATCTGACCTATACTAATTTCAATAAAATATTAAAGCGGCAGTGAGGGATGGAGTTACAAAAGAGTTCACGAAGGAGTGAGCAATTAAGGATTAGGAGAGTATAAGAGTAAGTGGAGCAGTGAGGTGAGGTTGCGATACAAGTGATAAGCGCTGGCTCTCTCCGTGCTCCGCACCCCGCGTCCAGCGCCCTCCACTTGCAGACCCTACACACCGCACAGCCGCAGTATTTGATTATCGTAATGCCGTTGAGATATCAACCGGCTTAATAGCAGTGCCGATTTCTTTTGTAAATACTCGTTTTTCGTACACTCACAAATTGTACACTCACAATTATAAGAAAATAAAATTACTACAACTTCTCGTGATATGTTTTGCAGGTCGCCACCAGTTGGTAGTATTTGTATAACTGTATATAAAATATATATCTACTCGAAAAACGTAACTCAATACATAATCGAATGATAAGTGCACATCTGAAAACGGCGAGTTTACATAATCTCTGATAAAGCGACGTGAAAACATCCTTATTTAGAAAATATTCTCTGCTCTCCTCTGCCCCTGCCTCTGCGTATCCTCTTCGTATTGCCGAATAATACCTAATACGAGCGCTCATTATTTGTTAGCTTAATACAGTATTCGTACAGATGTATGATGATACATATAAGAGTAAAATCACTTGCATACAACTCTATCACCCAAAGATTGACTGAAAGATATAGCTTTCGATGATGGCTTTATAATTATTTTCTTCTGTTTGTAGGTAACTATGACAAATAATAACGTGAATAACATAAATGTGTATTTGAGCTTGTAATATACCGACATACGTATGTGGATATATTATATGTATGTATATGTACATTTTAACAATATGAGAAGCGAGCTCTTGGAATCCGGAAATACCTTAGACTCGACGGATCCGTCCTTTTCAGTATATTTTATAAATAACATATAAATAAGCAATACAAAATATTCTATGATGAAAAATGGAGGCGAGACCAAGACTGTGGAATAGAAATGAGTAGGTAGTATGTTTTTCTCTATTTGTCGGTCTGCAAGTGGAGGTTTCTTTTTAAACTGCTCAAACTAACAATCTCCGCTCTACATTACACACAAAGGCTATTTCACACGAATGACTGAACGTACCGTGCATTATATATTTTATGCTCGTAACATTCTAGTTGGTCTATGTATAAATAATACTTTATCGTGGCGGACTGAGAGGCCGTCTGACCGTAATCGCGGCGCTTGTTGGTTCGATCCCAATTCGGGGGAATGTTTATATTTTGATTATATTAATTTCTCCGCTTAGGCTTACCTAAGCTTTGTCTTTACAAAGCAATAATTTACTCTCTGCCTATTAAGGAAAAGGCGTAAAGCTAGAATACTAAATAAAGCTATTATTAACAGGATGTTTCTACATAGAAAGTGGATAAACGTTGTTTTAACATTCAAGTTTTAACTTCACATGTCGCTGTGTTGGGAGTAAAAAATGAAAAATGTAATTTATATCAGAATTTCGATCAACAACGACAACTCCCCACGTCCGCGAATACGACGCTCTCGTAAGTACCGTACAGTACGGTACACACGGTACCAGTAATATAGGTATTATATGCATGTAGCAGTGTAGGGGGCGCGAGTGTTCCGGCACGAGCGGCTGCAGCGTTGAGAAATGAGATGCTTAATGCAGTTTTATGTTTTGCGAAAACAATCGCTCCATTTAGTGCCGACTCGTCCCGGCCTTTAGTTGCGACTGTAACTTAATGTATTTCATATTTTGCTCGCACTCGACGACTGAAACAGAACGGATTTGCGTTACAAATTGATACAGAGATGTTTTCTTTCTATTTTCTTTTTAACAGATTTTAGATTCATTTTTAATTATATATATTTACATTAATGGTAATGAATGGTAATCATATCTTCAAAAAGAGTACTTAAGCAAACTTTCGTAATTTAGTAATTCATTAAGAATCTGCTAACCATAGGAGAAGTTCTCAACCAGAAGAGACTGGAGAGATAGGACTTATGCTGCTAAGAGAGGTGAAAACTCTATTAATGAGCATACCTGTATGGCATATGCATTTGTGTATGGTGTAATCCTTAGTAAATCAAGTTTAAAATTAGTAATATATCGTAATAGTCATAGGTACGATCTCCACTCGGGCGAATAAGATTCATGTTACTTTAATTTTACCGCACTGATAAGACTTCAACGAAATTCTCAAATGGCTGTCTTAAAAAACATATTTTTAGAAAAGAGGCGCGGTTTCGTATCCTGCCGCGTTAAATTTGTTATATATTTTCTAAATATGTCTCTTTCAATATACGAGTACACTTATGTTTGTGCATAAATACTGCTATAATTAAAAATAAACAAAATATTACTTTTTACTCTGGAATCTGTCATTTCTCATTTGTATGTCGTTTTATTATTTTGACGCCAATATATTGTAAAATGTTTTGTGATAAAACGCAGTGGGGTGGTGACAAAGAGAACCAAATCGCTGTGATTGCATTATATAAAGTGGGTATGGTGTCAAATACAATTTTTTAAAATTCTCCATACGCTTGGTATTAGTCGAATGTTTGTTTGTAGACACGGAACGTTCCCGACTTTATCAGGGCTGAAGACTGGCCGTCATCTAGTCCTGATCTAAATCCACTGTATTATGATTTATGGCCAGTTTTAGAGAGCAAGGCGTGCTCTGAACGCCGTGATAATTTAGAGTCCCTAAAACAGTCCATACGATTGGCAGTGAAGAATTTTCCCATAGAAAGAGTGCGTGCTTCTATTAGTAACTGGCCTCAACATTTAAATGACTGTATTGCAGCCAGTTGGGACCACTTCGGATAACCTTTATATATTTGTAATGGTTTATATTAATGTATAACACTAACAGTTCAGTTTTTTTTTGTAACAATATTTATGGCAAGACTAAGTATATTACGCGTCTCTGCCCAAAAATTACTACAAGGAATGATGTTAAGAAAGTAATACCTGTAAAAGCCAGTTCAAATTTAATTCGAAATTACAATAATATTCTTGGCGCCAGTATACAGTATACGAATAATATTTAAAAGCACTACAAAATAATCCTCTCTATAACAGTATCTCAATCAAAGTAAAAGTAAATCACAGTTTGTAATGTCCTGAAACTGACATATATTGAATGTAGGGGCATTTCCATTCCGGACCATTAAATTAAGCACCGCAACAAGCGACTATCGTATTATAATAATAAGCGTTATTTGTCCAATACATTTATTATATATGTCTCTGAGGAAACGTGGTTAAAAATTTACTTTTTGTAGCGATATTTTGAGATAAATCATATGTGGTGATTTCAAAAAATATACAGGAGAGAAGCTTATGCAAAAATTGACAATTATTATGACATCTATATAACTGCTGTTGAGTGTTGAGTGTTAATAAATCAGTTCATGAAAAAGTAAGATTTCCAATCTTTCGGTAGCGATAGACGGAGATCGGCTATAGTGAAACATTTATCATCTAAGCAATATAAATATCGACGTGTGTGTGTGTGCCTGTGCATATGTGTGTGTATATAAGTGTGTGTATGTAAGTGTGTGTACACAGAGTGAGGGACGAGTGTGCGCGCGAGATTCCGCTCGCGAAATAAACCGCTATGGAATTCGTTTGTAAGAGCCAAGGGCCCGCTGCGGATTGATAGTAATTTGTGTACTTTTAAAGTTTGATATTTATTGATATTATAATTTATAGGAAAAATAATTACAAATCATGTGCTACACTCATTTTGTTGAGATCAAAATATATTAAATTATATATAAAAGATAAAGTGTATGTTACATAACACGTTGAAAATAATACAAGTACTCTTGTGAAAACCATAGTAAGCTAAAAGTCAAAAACATTCCTCTTCTCTTTTTCAGATTGCTAATGTAGCCAGCCACGTAGTAAGTAGTCCTTCATGTACTCGTACCTCGACGAGTGGCGGCAGTGGCGGGCCGCAGCCGCCTCCCGGACTATCTCCGAAACCGATCCTATTGAGTGCTTCATAAATATTTGAGGACACATGTATGCGCTATCAGCTCGCAGCTCCTCGCAGTTCCACGTTTTTTATCGCCCAAACTAGGCGTTTGTTTTAGTCGATTCTAACGGCGTTTCGTTCCCGCTAACCAATGTTTGAATAAGTTTTAACGAAACCGATCAAATATTTTTACTTTTATCGCGCATGTACGATATCGATTTTAGGTCATCAATCAACAGTCAATATGAGAGTTCAATTTAAAAGAAGGTCTTTTCTGGAGAAGCGGGAGGAACGTATCAAATCCGTCAACGTCTGCCGAACATTGGCGCCGCATTTATTAGAATTTGTCGGAATATCGCCTCCGATAAAGGACTTGAAAAAGTGTTACACTTTATTCATAACTGTATCAAATATGTTACGATTATGTACTTTGCTCCGAATTTTCTTCTTTAAGGGAAATTATGACGTATTTGTTTATTGTTTAAAAATATTCAACTGATTGTTAGAGAACAAATCGTACGCGATTGTCACTTTTCTTAAGTAGTAGTCTAATAGTAAATTATTGTATATCATATTATTATATAGTCATACTAGCGAATTCGGGTTTGAATCCCTCTGCGTTCGAATTTTTAAACGTTTACTAAAAATATGATTTTCAATTTCCCTAGTCTGTGATTAGCACTTTAAAATGTTATCATATCAAAGAGTTGCGCGGGGTTAAGCTTGGCAACTACGTGTGACTACGTAAACTAATTGTCTCTAATTCCAGCAGAAAGCGGAGATTGAGGCGCCTTAACACTAGATTCTCTAATACTGTGCGGGGAAAAATGTGAAGCTGCTTTCTTTACTAGTTGTCACATCTTGCATTCCTTTTTCTCATATTTTTTTTATTATTATTGAGTTTCACACCACCACGGACACATTTCATCCGTGCCTTTTTTGTTCTGTCTTTTTAACTATTTCCAGCCCTGACCAATTTCTCCTTGTTTGTGAGAAGGACTGGAGGAGTCCTTCCAAAAAATCTTATCCGATGGTTACCATCTTCAATGTTGGCTATCCCAATTGTTGCCTCCGTCAATGTTTCTCATTAATTACCCTTGGGTACTTTGAACTTTTAAGCAAAGCGTGAATGCCATTTCAGATACAATTTTAATATCTAAAAAAATATTTACGTACAAAGCACTTGAAATTTTATTCAATTATGTTTAGACAAGTTACGTTACGTTAATGCAGATGTCGAGAGAGATATTGATCTATTTCAATAAAAGCAAAATTCATTAGAGGTTTGATTGTAATCGGCCTGAGCATGAACTTATAATGAAGTCACCTCAGCTTCGGGCCGGAGCGGTGGGGGGGGGGTAGTGTTGGGGAGGGAGGGGACGAGGGGTTGTCGAAGGTCAGTCTCGTGAAACCATCGGGTAACTCGATAAGTGGTCGCAATTAGCGGGTGCTGGATGAAACGGGGATTCCAGTTTCACAATTAAAAGTTACCGCGTTTATTATCTATCCGACCAACTTCCACAATAACTCATTCCGGGCGAAGCCAGTGAAAAAAGTTTCCATGTTATGAGGAGATGGAGATGAAATTTCGACTTGAGTAACTGCGGCAAGTTTGCGTGTGGCGCTATCAACGGCTCCGTTTATCACTTACTCTTACAATTCTACGTAATACTTTGCCGGGACTTCCCCTTCCTTCCTTCCGCCGCTTCCTTTTATTATGCTAATCACTGGCTGTTATGACACTTTACATTGCAGTTTTAGCTCAGATGGATGACAAAGTGCCGATTAAATGGTGTTTGTAATTACAACGAGGGTCCACTCCGAGGGTCAAACATACACTCACATAAAGTTCATTGTCGTCTTTTATTTTTGTGAGACATTTTCTTACGCTACCTATGTCAAGATCATATTATACTTTGTAATACTTATATCTCACTAAAACAAACATAAGTTTTTAAAATATGGAAATGTTCAAAAGAATATTATCCAAATGATCAAAAAATTATTACGTTTTTTTACAAAACCTATCAAACTGGAGTTTAGATTGTGTAATTCTTAAAGCAAACGCTGAAGGTGGCGCGATCGGATGAATTGTGAACTTAATTAAGGCTTGGAACCGAAATCTCATCGTGTCCTGCCGTGGTTTCGCATATAAATGGTGGATTAGCGGGACGTAGCGATGTACGAAAATAAGGAAAAATGCAAATACCCCTGACCGAATACCGAGACGCTCACTCCGAGCTCCGACGACCGCCTCGCCGTACCTCTCACTAACGTTTAATTAACTAATAAAAAAATGTATTATAGATGCATAACTTAAATGTACTCTTTATAGTTTGCAAAAAAACATAATAAAAGGCAATTGTTAGACTTTATTGTAACCTATATACTTCAACAAAAAATGTATTGAAAAGCTTTAAATAGCTTATAACAAATCTGTTGCTTCGTTTACAGGGTATTTTTATTATTTATTAATAAATTAATAAATATTAACAGAGTTTTGTTTGAATATTTTTTTAAACATTTTTGTTTCTTTAAACGTAACTTATACTCTTAGACTCATAGAACTCAATGTCTCTATGTTTTTCTGTCTGTGTCTTTAGGAAGTTTTAAAACAATGCAACAAACTTTGATGCAATTTAGCTGGTATTTAGAAATAAATTATTATATATAATTATTATATTAGTATAGGTATATATTATTTTCTTTTTTTCCGCTTCAGGCTTTTTCCTGCTTAGGAGCGTAGTCAGATAACATAGTGTGACGATACTCCCGTTTCGAGCTTACCAAAGCTTTCGTTATTTTATTTATCATATTATTACACGTAATGATAAAAATAGAAAATTGACATTAAGATTTTATGAGGTTTTTAATATATATGGCAAAGTAGAAATGTCGTCATCAAGGATTAAAAATTACATTCACATAGCAAAGTGCAAACAAGCTCACGAGGCGACACGGGCCGCTGTAGCACATTGCGTTGCGTCGTCTAATTGACCTTAACTTTAATAAGGCTTTTCATTTCGAAGCCTGCGCCGCCCTCACACTGGGAACTGTTCTAGGGCTTAAATCAGCGTAATTGAGAATATTTACAGCGTACTCCATATACTTTGAACTCAAAGCTAGCGCGCCGCTCGACGATTTTTTATTTTATTCGATAAAAAATAATTACAATATTTTGTCATTGTACTTCTGTTTGTATTTCTTTTTAAATATAAACTACGAAGACCTACTCATGTTCTAATATAAATACAATACATACAATATATATATATATATATATGATCATTCTCTCAAGTACAAATCGAACCCGCAACCATCGCGTTTACAATCAAAACCCATCTCTATCTACCTGCGCCACGATGACTGTAAAGTTCAATGACTTTTATTTGTTAACAATATCTGTCCACCACCATTTTCTACATTTCTACTTCTTCTAGTCTAGCTGGTCTATCAAGCTTCTTCATCACAAATTTCAGATCTTTAAATGACGTCATTGGAAAACGCCTGCCTCGTTGAACCAGTTTTTGTTCACCCCTCATTTACTAATTTCGTATAGCTTATGTCAACGAAAAGTGTGCATCACGCCGAACAATAGATAGATATATTGATAAGCTGGTATATTATGTTCCCACATAAGCTGTTCCACTCTTTGAAATCAAATATACCCTAGGGACAGGACGCCCAGGATTAAAAACTATACAACAACAAAAAAGTTCATATCCATCCAGTAATTCCGTAATATGCACGTACAAACAATATATTTCGTATATATGGACAGACACAATTATTTTACTGTTTTATATATGTTATTGATACTATTTTTGTGTACAAAGGCAGTGTGGAGCACCCTGCCAGGCGACGCAGCGTCCACTGAGCATTGAACTCACTCATTACGTTGGTCTCGGAGCACAATCAGCGCACGTCTGCTCTTTCAAGTCTAATTAATTCACTTTGACTGCGACTGCACTGTTTTTATTCTGTTTAAACACTTGCATTGTTTAAAAACTTGCATATAAGTAATTCCTTGCAAAATACACTAAGTAAGGATATAATTATTATTTTCACATACAATTCTCTATCTACAATATGGACATTACAAAAGGTTATTACGACATAAGTGTATTAAAGTCTAATTTATATACTCGTAACTATTTATGACTAAAAAGAAAGTACTCTGTTTGCCATTCGTTGAATTTTTATATAATAATAATAATAATATGTGTTATATGCTAGTTTATGCCTGCGACTTCGCTTGTGTATGCTATTCGGAAAATCACAGATTTATATTCTATTTGTTTTCTATTTTACTTATTTATTTTTTGTAAATATAGTCAATACATAGTGGTTTTTACTGTTTTAGTATCGTACTAGCAACCTGCATAACTACAGCTGTTTTGAATTTTCAGCGGCCTTTTCGCGAGACTATAAAATTCCTGGGAAATCTGGTATCGACATCTCAGCCAGATAAATAGAATTACTTTTGCATTTATAATATAAGTTTGGATTACTTCCATTTACTGCATGGTGGCATTAAAACTGACCAAAAATTATAATGTATTTCTATATATCTCTTTTTTGGGCTCAACGAACTAAATTTGCTGAAGTGGGAATATAGAACCCACATTAGTTTACTGTCAAATGTATCCCACTGTGCCACGAAGACCACACAGTTCAGTATTTTTTTATTTGTTAACAAAAACTGCCCACAATGCTGAACAACTTTTACTCAGGCAGCATTTACTTATTCAAAGTCAAGTCAAATAATTTTATTCAAAATAAGAAGTTGAATTATTATTTTAAACGTAAAACAATTTACCACCAGTTCACTAAAGTGAATGCCTCAGCCCTTGGAAGAACCGCCAGTTAAATTGATATGCGCATTTTGTATATTATAAACTCAAAATCATTGCTTTGTGATAATCGTCGATTATTTTATTTGAAATATAATATTTGTAACTTAGCTAGGCGTAGATCACTTTAATAACTTTTTCAAAAGTGTATAACAAACACAGAGTAGTGTGTGTAATATTTATTTTATATACAAGTCAATTTTCGAAAACAATTGGTCGAAAGTTTTTCCTCATATTACTATAGACAGTGAAGTAACGACTCGGGTGACTAGTGACGCTAACGGAGTCGTCCGTCTCGCGGCGGCGAGTGGCGACTAGCGAGTGGCGAGCGATGGATAGTGGACGCACGTCCGCCACGCCGCCGCTGTGAGCGACACAAAGCACGGGTGATAGCGGTTGCAGCATTTCACATTTTGGGTGTACAAACGACGACAACCGGGTGTTCTCTCCCTCCCTGGGGGGAGAAGGGAAACGCTACCAGGGCTGAGCCCTGTGACCGTAGCTTTCCACGCAGACCATTAATATAGACCGGTCTTTGGGGTGGGCCATAGACCCGAAACTGGAAATGTCGCGAGAGGGACTGTTGATGTGAAGTATTGTTGCCTGGGTGGTCTCTGTTTACTCAAAGGACGTGGGGGTAGACCCATTTGGCTGCCCGTTTTGATATGTTTGTTGAATTTTCTACCTGTACCTTTAAAATATATTGTTTATAACGTTATTTATAAAAATATTTAATAATTTCTTTTGACTTACTTTTGATTTGAAATATATGTACAAAATTTTTTTTTACATGTTCTAACGCCTTATTTTACTTCTTTCTAACGTCTTTCTTCATTACTTAATTATGTGTTATCATTATCACATAATTTTTGTCTACTCGATCAATGTTTCTGTCTTGAAACATTGATCTATCTTGAATAAGTATTACAGAAATCTAACTTCTCTCTTATAAATATTTATTTTATCAAAAGTATAATTTAAAATTATTTATATATAATTTAAAGTGCTTCAGCAATACAAATTGTACCACCCCCGACAATCGCCGACAAACAGAGAAATATTATCGAATTAAACGCGGCGTTTTAAAGTAATTGGATGGAGCGCAAGGATTTTCGAACTGCAGCGTTCTCCGTCCCTCCCTCTCTCTAACGAGAGGAGCAATCCTACCAATTGCCTATTGATGAGCCGGTACTGCCCCTTCTACTGCATTTTCATTACTCTTGTTCTTAAAATGTTGCAGCGCTAAATGAGGCTATCGCTTAACTCCCACTTTGCCATTTTCATTTGTCGTAAACAGCTTCGCGTTACTTAGGATTTTGTGGAGGACTTACATTTTAGCATTAGTTCCGTGGTATTCAAATGAAAAGTTATTAAAAGTAGACTGTAGTTTTAAATTTTCAGTTTGTTAAATTAATTATGCATATTTGCATATGCCTCTCAGGAGTCCGACGTCTGACTCGGCCCTCCGTATCTCCGTAGCACGTGCGGTGTGGGCGCCGCGCCAGCATCGCCTCGCACTGTGATTAACTCCATTTAGATAACACTTCATACGCCGTCGCTGCACCTCGCGCTCCCCGCACCTTACGTTAGGATTCAACAACTAAAACTTGCTTTATTCTATACATACCATTTGCCAAAGTACTAATGAACTATATTATTTGTATCATCCTATGATAGACATCTGTGTCTAATTTGTTAGATATTTGTTCAAATAAATTCAATTTAAGCACCATTAATATAGTTTTAATATATATTCCTGAAGTATGCCGAATAACTTTTAACTCATTCCTAATTATAAGGGAATGCATGAAAATAGAGAACAAATAAGTAAAACAAAACAGATAAATAAGCTAAAGTTGAAACCTGAAATTTAAACGTATACCTAACAACGTATACCTGCATATTTCTGTGCCTCCACGTTACAAAATCTCCTCTTACCTCTTCCATACCGTCTCTCCTTATCAGGCGTCGTGTGGGAGCTAAGTGCGCACAAATACGGGCACTGATTGCGGCAAACATCCCGCATGCGACCGACGACACCGCGCCGCCACGCGCTACCTTTACTAGACTCGATACCTTTCTTTGATTTATTTCATACAAATTGTCCACTTAGTACCGTCGCAGTGCTTGACGAACGATCTATCTAATCTTTTATTACCATTTCCTAGTATTTGTTAAAGCAAATTGCTTTAATTCTCCTACACATCTATGTTATTTAGCTTACGATAGGGCAGCGTAGACTGTCAGTTCCTCGGCGATGTACCCACTGTGGTGTGATGGCGAATGGGTTAGTGAATAGTTAAATGTGGATATGAGGGCTCAAGGCTTGATACGTCACAGATCAGAGTCAAGGTCTGCATTAGTGCTGGCAGCGAGTGCGGCACGGCGAGGGTGATGCGGCGCCGCCGTGGCTGCCGCCGCACGCCGCCTCGACCGGTGTTTGTCTTACATCTTATTCTACGAATGACTACGACCACAACTCAGACAGCCACTGTCTTAAACAAAATATTGCGAGGCAGGATTATCTCCCAGTTTTAGCCAATATGTTTCGCAATATCACTTACAAGAATGTAAGCTGCATTTCTATATATTATAAATCGCTTGATATAACTATTGTCTTGTTTCAGTCACTGTTCTTTGCTATCATGTTGCAAAAAAACATTACTTAATATTATTTGTGCTAGGTCCAGTTAAGCATCTTTCGCTAGCCAGCTATTTGTAGAAAGCATTTTATTATTAGTAATTTGGATGAAACATCTAGCTCTATGAAACATCAGCTAAGTTCGCCTACCTACCTATTTATTAATCATAGACCTATAGAAATTTAGAGAAACAAAATGAATACTGAAATCAATAAAGCCTTAGTGGGCAGATGTTCTACACTTCTACAGTAAAAAAAAGTACCTAATGGAACAATTATTGTAAAATGTACAGAAGCTTCTCCTTGAATAATTTCACTCATAAATAAATGTCCGACGCTGTTCAGATATTTACTCACAGCAGCAGCGAGATGATATTTTTCCATGTCTTGTTGTTAGATTAATAATTTCGTGCTTAATGAGTTTTATGTATTTTATATTTGTTTGCTTATAATTAGCTAACTAACTTATAGGTATTAGGTATTTAATATTGTTAAAGATGGATAGTTTCTTGAAGAAAAGCCTTTTCATTGCAATTGCCCCATTACACATTTCATTTTATAAATCCATATGTATATATTGTCGGTCAGGAATCACCAAAATCATAAAACATCTTTAGTTCGTTTATTAATTAATAAGGTCTGCCAACAGAATATACACAAATCAAACACAAACATTGCAAGGTACCACTTACCATCCCACTTACAGGTTTGCACAATATGCTCCTACAACATATTTCTCACTTAGAATACCACACAAATTTATAAATTAAAAGGAAAGTAAAAGATAATTTATACAACCAAACAAAAGAAAATAGAAATTACAATTTTTTTTTAAACAATACTTTAGAAATGTTTTAAGTAGACAGCATGCCAATCAAAATGCATGTCACAATAATTATCACAAGCCAAACAAGAGAGTAAGTCAAGGGCCGCGCAAGAATTCGTAAGTTTAATTCTAAAACATCCTATATATATAGCTACACTTAATGTCAATTGCTATTCTTAATATACTGATCGAGGAGAGCTGGTATGAAAGCATTAATTTCCTTAGTCTTGTACAGTTTGGTGTAGAAATACTGTTTATTGAATAACTTCACACGTTAGCAGCTCACGGTGAAGCTTATTACCGTACATTTGCTCCTAGAATCTAGATGTTTGTAAGTTGTGAGTAATCGTTTCGGTTACTGTCGACTTTTCTTATTACATTTATAATTATGTTCCCTCTGACATCATTTGCGAGTACAATAGGCGGCAGGTGGTGCGGGGGTGGCCTCGCCCCGCACAGCACCGCACCGCAACACTGCACGGCTCATGGAACTGTAACGAAGTGCATTATAACTCTCGTGGAGAGTACAAAGCTACATTTTATATTCGCCTTTTGTCGCTCGCAAGCAGCATATAAAATGACTTCGGAGCTTAAACTGGGAGCTTGTTAACTATTTCTATAAGATTTTTGCCGTGATTGAATAACTAGAGTTGGCTCGCGCCGGGCTCAAAAGAGTCGAATATTCCACCTTGAAGTTTTCGATTGTATAAATCTATAATATATAATAAAACGTACTTCAGGTTCAAGACTAGTAAATGAAGTGGATAGTTTTTCAGACAGTTACTAAATTTACACAAGGGTGCTTACTTAGTTACAAAATGATAATATTTAAATATTAAATAATAAAGGTATGTGATTCAAATATTTTACTCGAATATATGGAATAGACGAATTATGAAACAACGAGCAAAGTTTGGCCACAGAATAAAGCAGTTGAAAACCCTCACACGGCATAAATTGCGGCCCGATTACCGACTACCGGCTCGGGACTCACGAGCTCGCACGACTACGTAAATCCCTTGAAACTTTCCTCGAAACGCGGACCATAAACAACACGCCTCATATAAATTATTCCAAACTTTTTCGACGGTTTCGCCGCCGTACATGTCGATATTAAGAGATTACGCAAAATATGGCGGAGGACAAAAACATCGCAATAAAAAGTTTTTTCATACCCAGTTACCGACTCGAGTAGCGCCATTATAATTTCACCACCGATTGAAAGTCACAAATATTAATATTAATATAAAATCACTAATATTAATATAACTTGGGTTCCAAAAGGGCCTTAACACGGGGGAACCTCATCAGTATTCTTGTCGAAAAGAACAAATCCCAAGAGGTGACTAATAACTCTACAGATTCTCTAGTACCGCGTCTAAGAGACCTCCTTAGACTCAGAGCGAGATCGTAAATTTGCACCTGAAACACTTCATGTGCCAACTCTACACTCACTTAATTGCGACCCTTTCATCCGCACGACCCCCTGCGACGTGTCGCTGACTGCTCTACCTGCAAAAACACAAAGTCTACTTTAGTTCGTCGCGCCGATGTCCCGTCGCCGTCTAATTTAAATCAACTCGTCCATCGCTCGGAGCAAGTCTAAGCCTCCAACAATACTGCCGAGTACTGAGGCAGCCCGCCGCCGTTGTTGCTGTCCCTCTGATTTGGCGACGAGAATAACTTCACACACCGAATTTGAAGCGTTTTGCAGTAATGCTTGCTTGCTAATTATATTATATAGGTGTTTATTTTTTAAATAATAAATCAGTTGTAAGAAGTCGATGCACATTTTAAATACGATAGGAAAGTTATTTTATATATTATTTGGCTATCAAAATATGACATAATAAATATGAGAGCCCGCTTCGCCCCGAAAAGTACAGCACAGTGCTCAGTTCGTGAGGTTGCAGACGGTGGCAGACGAATGCTCAAATCAAAATACACAATGGATTGTGGAGTCGCGCGAATTTATTAAGAAGGCAGGGACCGGCGCGGAGGCAATTTCCTGAAAAATTCTCCTCAGGAAACAAACCTAGGACACAGAAATGCTGACTAGTGACTCCCTGAAGCAATGAAGCTGGACGAAAATAAATTCACCTTTTGAGTTGAACATATGTATTAAACTTGAATTGAATACTTTTAGTACATGTTCTCATTCTATGAAATTCAGGAAATAAATTAAATTGGTGTTGCATATTTGTTATGCCATTGATTTTATTATTTAGCTACTTCTTTATAAAATAAGTTTCAATCATTCTATTTGTAACCAGTAATGTAATGTATCAATTGTGTCTCTAAGCACTACCAATAGTAAAGTACCGATTGCCACAAATCGCGTCCGCTACCGCAACTCTCCTCACTACGTCCTCAGTCGTAGTTCTTACAATCTTTTCATATTCCACGATAAAAAAAATAAACAGCGCCTCTTTCAGCTCTTACTATTTATTTCTTAAAGTCGTCTTTTGACGAGTATGATGAATGCAGTCTCATACAACAGACACTGACAAATAATCCGATTATGACGTGGAGAGTTTTTAACCCATTCAAATTATTTTAGTAAATAGATATAATGCAATATTTAAGTACAGTTCTTACTTCATATGTGGGCAATTGACAAGGTATGTTACCGTATACAGTATCGTATACAGTGATAGCTTTTTAGTGGTATCCGTTTCACTAAATCAACACCTTTTACATGTCGACCTTCAGTAAGGCTTACATAAGAATTAGTTTGTTTTCATAAGAAATAGAGCAGTTAGTCATTTCGAGAAATGAATATAAGGCTACACTATTAACGATAACTCATGATGACAAGCCAGTAAATTCATTTAAGGACGAAAGTCGACTGCAAATCTGGAGATTTGTATTCTATACTCGTAGAGCAGATGGAGAACACATTAAAAGGATATATTAGAGTTTGTTATCCAACCTCTACCTAAAAATGGTAAGAACCCCCTTTACAGTTATAAAATCATAATAATAGATTCAAAACATCAATTGCATGGCATTCGCAAAATAGAAGATAATTCTCCATTTGGACGTGATGTTTCCTTACCTAGTATTTGAGACGGTGTGTCTGTGTGTGTGTGTGTGTGTGTGTGTCCGTGCTTTGTGTGCTCTAAAGCGGCTGATTAAAAAAGTTCATCAGCGCAACTCTTAGTAGCTGAAGCCGGAACGCCTCGGAACTAACTTTGGTAATAAAAACTTGCGGCAAGTAAAGCGCCGCCGCTAATTCGCGAATACTCAAACATTCATATATTACTTGAACTTCAATTTTTAAACGCGAATACGCGCCTAGTTTGCGTCCGTCTCACCGTTACACTAATTGTTTACATCAATTTTATTTATTAGTAAAGCTTCGATAGTGGATTAGAGCTTTTTGATATTTTATAAGAAATCATGATTGTAGCTTCGATTAATTATTAGCAAAGTGTTTCGTTATCTTAAGCATTTATGCACGTTTTGCACGGTGCTGTCCAGTCTGCCCACTAAAATAATAATTGATCGGGTACAGTGACAATCAGTACTTCTTAGAAACCTATATATCTCAGAAAATTACATATTCCTGATTTGATTTCCCGTTTTTATTACTGCATGCTTAGAATTATAGGAAATGCCCTTTAAATATTTATGGACGCGACGTTATAGATTACAAGCGGTCGGAAACAGCGGCGTCATGCATAAAATGCAATTCTCAAACCGATGAAAAATGTATAAAGGCGACGTCGAGAGATCGGGGAGGGGGATGTGGAGTGGGATGCGGAGGAGAAGGGAACGAGTCTCCAATGTTATGCAAATTCGAGGCCCTTTGTGTAACCGCAAATTGTTTTATATCCGTCAACGGACGCGCGAACGCCGACGGCAAGTCAACTGTCCCATCCATTGTCCTACGCCCTGTCCTACTCACTATTATTATTTAATTTAATATAGAATTTAATATTTTCAAAAACACTATTGACTCCATCATTTTAGAAGCTTACGAGAGGCTCCCGACTTAAAAGTGTACCCACTGCACACTATCAATCTCTCACAAATTGACTTTAATATCTTGTATCATGACACCGATGGCCATCAATATAAATATCAACAAATTTTGTTTTTTATTAAACTTACATAATTATCAAACACCTGATCGTGTGCGAGTTGGTGTTTTTATTTGTTGAAAGTTTCAAGTAATGATATAAAATTATTTTAAATATAATCCATTAGTGATGCATAAGTGTTTAATGTCCAATTATAAGTTCACATTCTATTAAAACATATTAAGTTATTTTTTTGATATTATCTAATTTATGGCATGAAAATTTATTTCAAAAGACCAGTGGTATCTGATAACAGATACTGCTACATTTATACATTCAATATGATTTAATTTAATGAAACAAATGTGTTATCGTCTTCGTTGTCAAAATATATATTTTTTAAATAATCGTCAACGTCAATCGTCAACACTCAAGTGTTGCAAATTCATAATTTACAATCACTTTACTACTGTAAAGACTTTATTTAAACTTGCCCTCATTTAAACTTGCTTCTTTAGCTTTACGCATCTCCCGCATGTAACACTACTACACAGAAGGAATCATCCGATAAGACACTCCACTCTCCACTAAGAAAATGAAAGTATTTTAAATATGATCATTCTACCCCTCAAAATGAGCATTGAGCGTACGTACGCTGTCATAAGCTGTCCTACTGCACCACGATGGCCACAAATTTTGTTTTTCTGAAACACCGCAAGTGCTGCCATCTAAAGTATTTTATTTATATTACGTAGCAGTGTAGCTAGTTGCTTCATTTTTTGAACGTCGCACAATTTACCACCGGTTCACTAAATTGAATGCCTCCAAACAGAGAAGGTCCGCCGCAAGAAACTCAGCGGGACTTCGGGGCGAACTAGATATATCCGTATAACAACAACTTAGCCAATGTTATCAAACATTAAACAAGATACTATTCTGATTTCATTATGGAGTACTTGAAAGATACAGGCAATAATATGAGAAATGATGATAGAACAAAATATATGTCATTTACCGCCATCTGGTAACAAACCGCGAAATTAACAACTAATGTAGTTAGCGCCTAGCGGAGGACGGCGGAGGAGCGCAGGTAGCGCCGCGGGTCAGCCGCCTGGCAGCTGGCGTGAGGTGGCTGCACTCTGCAATTTAAAATATTAAAACTGGATAGTGGTTAGTATTAGTCTTTTATCAAGAAATATACGTTATTATACAATATTTTTATTAAAAGTAAGACTCATTAATGTGTGTTTAAGTTTTTCTTAATTTCAACTAATTTTACTATGTACAAAGTGAATCCTGATTCCTTATGAGAATTATATATTATTTAATGATTATAAAATATTTAAATAATTATATTAACAGAGAAGTGGAATCGAAGCAGATGAATCCTGCTGAAATGCATGACACAGAATAGGCCGGTAAAAGACTGTATTATATGTTAAGGCACGGGCGTCGCCTCATGCTTGCCTCTTTCTTTTTTTTAAATTCGTATGAAAATATTACATGAACGTTGAGTGATATATGAATTATACTCAATAACTTATGTGAATTAATTAAATGGTATACTTCTAATTACATTTGTAGTTCAAGTGGAAGTATAACAAAGAGTATTCGTCGATGGACACTTGCCGATGAAATGTGTTAGTTTTCTCCGTTAATATAAAAACATTTTTTTTCAATTTTACAGTTTTGAAAATTCCACCTCGAGATAATAAAGTGAAATATTTATAAATCGTGCAAAATAAGAACGATGTAATGTTTTTTTTAATGAAGCCTAGTAACGTAATTTGGGCATATTGCGATAGTACCTCTATTAATAAAATATTTAGATGTTGCAGTATATGCAAGAAAACCTACCATTACGAATGTCTATTTGTATTTTGTGACTGAGCGAATGAAAATAACGATCAAAAACCAAATGGAAAGGTGTTTCATTTTTTACATTTGATTAAGATGTTTTTTTTATCGAAATTTAAATTGCTTTAAACGCTTAAAATGAAGAAAAAGCTAAAATATTAGTTGCAACATATATTAAAAACGTATTAGCTTAGAAGAAATTAAATAGTTTTATCGATTTTAAATATACATGTCTTATGTTTTCAAAACAAATCCACTTGACGTTTACAATGACTTGTGTTTGACTTGACGTCTTGGCAACTGTGTATAATGTAAAAACATTTGTAACATATAGCAGCGAACTTTGCGTTTTTGTATATATATTTTTAGATTAAATATTATGAATTCAATTCGCAATTGCAGACTCAGTGGCTATTGAAAGTGCTTGTTATTTATTGAACTTACAGAAAAAAAAAAATTAAGTACATAATAAACAAACAAAAAGTACAAAGGTGGACTTATCTCTTTATGAAACGTCTTCCAGTCGACCCGAGGATGTGGATGAGTTGTGCACAGCACGGCTTTCTATCTCGATAGAAACCGTGCAATTATAAAATATAAGCGAAAGAGAAAAACTAAATAACCAACAAAAATACAAAATTTGTGTAAATTACACAAAATATTGATTAAAACCAACAATGACTTAGTTATTTACTTGAAATTATTTTATACATAAAATAAATTGAAACAAAAAAAGGTAAAAGGTTCTTTAATTTTTTATAAGAATTTTTTTTTAACTAAATGTTACGATTTTATGTAATGCTTATATATTGGATAATAAAAATAGAGCAAAATATTATTGTATGCGACGATATTAGCAGAGCGTGGTTTCGATCCACGGACCTCTGGGTTTTGGGCCCAGCACGCTTCCACTGCGCCACTCTGCTCTATGAACAGTATGCTGAAAATATACAACGTTATGTAATCTAAGAGTCTATTAGTATTAATGGATATTAATTTTTATTAACCTTTTTCATATTAGGAAAAGAGATACTAAAATTAGATTTAGTTAAATCTACCGTACTTTATTTTCATGTACATTGTATACTACTTTTTCTTAGTTTACACTAAAACTAAAAAGGCAAGATTTTCTATGAAGTATAATTGTTTTTTTAACTCGGAAAATATTTTTTTTTACGACAAAAGAAGAAGTTTCCCCTCTCTCCGCAAGGAGTAGAGAGAAGACAGCAAAGTAAAAAAATACCCATTCATTCAACTAAGAGTCTATTTCTCCCCTCAAAACCATTGAGATGATAGTACGTGTATTGCTAATTTACAATAATGTTTATTAGTGAAAATTACTAAGTTAATTATAGTTTAAAAAATAGCAGTGCATAACTATCGAAGAGTCCATGAGTACAATAGTGTGGTTTATGTGTGTGTAAATCTTACGAACTATTCCTATCTCAGTCTACGTAACTTGTAATGTCGCCAGCTAGCACAGGACGACATACTTTACTGCGTTCAACTTTCACGGGTCTCGCTACGTTGGTTGGATATTAAATTGAATTATCCTTAAGACTATCAAGTATCTCCAGCGTACCTTGACCTACCGATTACTCTCGTATTTTTGTTCTAAGCTCCTGGTACTTAAAAGTCAACAATAATGCCGATAAACAGATCCTCCCGCATCAACTACCGCAACACCAGTCTACGTCAGCTTCAATCGTGAATTGCAGTTTGGAGCCTAACCTAACTGACACGGATAAATATAACGTCAAAAACCCAAACGTTTTGAGAACGATGGCGATACTCAATCTGAACTGGCGGTGTTTATTTGAGAGACAAATAAAACGTATGATGCTTGAATTTAAATTACAACAAGAACAAAAAGTTGAAAAGAGTTACTCCACTTTAGATATAATAAAGAAACAAAGTGATGATATATGTAACTCGATTGATATTATGTCTAAAGTTTATGATTCATTGAATGAAAAAAATCATAAATAACCAGCTATGAAGGAACTTAAATTATATACAATCTCTAGAAGAAAAGATCGAACGATTAGACCGGGCCTCCCGATCTACTTGCGTGGAATTAAGGAATATTCCCAAGCAAGGATTCGATTCTAACAAACATTTATTGCATACTATTACCACTATATGCCCCACAATTTACATGATATTCACCGTATATCTATTTTGAAACCCGTTATAGTGAAATTTAATAGTGTTATTACGAAAGAAAAAAATATAAACTTATATAAAAAACTTTTTTACAAGCTCATACCGTTGATGCGAGCGGAGAGAACAAAAGTATTTTTATTTCGAAATACTTAATACGAATAAAATGAAAAAATTAAAAAGACGGTCTTGCTTTTCGGATATGTTATAGCATACATACACATCACACAATACAAAGATGTTCACATAACTTTAATTAATACATCGAGAATTCTTAATTTTTCTATCAGAGTAAAACAATTTAAATTTTAATACACTAGATAGGTGTGTCCATATTAAATTTGTTGAAATAGTAATGAGTTATTTATTTATAGTGTATCTTAATGCATAAGTCGTTAATACTATTGTAGTCTTAAGAATACACCTGCCACAGGATGGGAGTGTGTCCCTACCTCATTAATTAAAAAGGATAAACATGTTTTTAATCCCCTAATTGTTCATATTTATAATTTGTCTACTGCATCGGGTATCTTTCCAAGGATTTTTAAAAAGGCTCTCATTCACCAAATACACAAGGATGGAGATGGGAGTATAATCAACAATAACAGACCTATTTCCATTATTACCAGTCTGTCCAAAATATTCGCAAAATTACTTAATTCTAAAATTGTCAAGTATTTAGAATCTAATAAATCTACGATTGATGCAGCTCTAGATTTATCAAATTCATAATCAAATGTTTGGTCTTAAGCAAAAAACAATTGGAATATTCTGTCTAAAGCCTACGACACTGTAGGCTTTTAGTAGTATTAAATATAATGGGTATCAGAGGCATATTGAATGACATTTTTCGGAGCTACTTAACTGATCGCTCACAATGTGTCGTTATAGATTATGTCAGAAGTAACGAAAAAAAATTAAGTTTTTGTTTTACTCAGGGAAGTATTCTAAGACCTTGTTCCTTATTTATGTGAATGAACTGTCTAATTTATCTTTACTAAACTGTAAAATAATATCCTATGCTGATGATACTACCCTGCTTGTACACGGTAAAATTTGATCTGAAGCTAGGATCCTATCGGACACCTCCTTGGCCGCTGTTAATAGTTCGTTAGCTCATAACAAGTTACCTTTAAACTTGAAAAAAAAACAAAGTTATTGCATTTGCTCCAAATAATAATAACCTTCCTTCACTACCAGTTTCTATAAGACTTCACACTAAAAATTGTGGGAATTCTGGCCAATATAATTGCATAGATATTTATAATTCAACTAAACATATAAAATATAAGGGAATATGGTTTGTTAATGCGCTCACCTGGAAGGAACATATTAATGTAATGTGCGGAAGAATAAGAAAAGTAATGTATACATTAAAA